>JACXGM010004763.1:0-36952 GCA_016801145.1 Umbra pygmaea
TTCAACTGCACAATCAACTGCACTTTTCTATCTTTCTCCCTTACCCGACCCATTGTGTTATTCTTGTGTATTTGTATTCATGTGTAACTGTCTGTACTTGCACCTTTGCTTTATCTTGGCCAGGTCGCCGTTTTAAATGAGAATTTGTTCTCAACGAGCCCACCTGGTTAAATAAAGGTTAAATAAAAAAAAAAAAATAGTGTACGCCTAGTTGGTTAAACGTACAATGTCGTTTTTGGCAGCTAGGGGTCTCTCAATCAAAACAATAGCAAAAGATGTACTTGGATGACGTCGGGAAGTAGTGTGGGATCATGGGTTTTGTTACCGTCGTCAATGACAACCTTCCAATCTAGCGTCTCCGGCAGAAAAAAATTTCACTGACAAAGTAATGTATTGTTAAAAATATTATAACTTTATTCACGTTATGTTTGGCGGTTCCCTGGAACTTAGAGCAACTAGAGCAGTCAAAGCTTATATGACGCCATTGACGGAAGACAAAATGAAATGTTCAGTTTCTTGGAATTATATTACAAATTTCTCTGGGTTTGAAAGTTGGTGGAAACATTTAGAATAACGTAAGTACACAACTAAGAAATATATATAATATAGGTATAGTGATGTATGCTTTTTTAATGCAAAGTACGTCTTTTGTTATTGTTTTGGAAAACTACATACTGTACCTTTAAGGGTTCATCCTACAGCAAGATAATGACCCACAACCTACCTCCAGGCTATGTATTAATTAGTTTAGAAGAACAAGACTGCATGGCTTAGTGGGCTAAGTCGCTGCCTTGCAGGACAGTCTACTTCATGTTAGTCAAATGTTCTAGTCTAACTATGGATTCTCTGGCTTTCCCCGGACATCCAGAACAGAGCAAATTGGCATAGCGCTTCCCAGGATTTGGGATAGATACAGGAAGCAACATCATCTACCTTGCCATGTCGCTCTCCAGTGACTCCTCGTGTGCAGATCGGGCGCTGGTACATTCAAATCACGGAATAACAATTGGTAGGCGTAATCATCCTGTGCTTATGTGATAACAAAAAGAACAAGACAATAGGCTCCAGATCATGGAATGAGCACCAATCTCCTGACTTAGAAGGAACACTCCAGACCCCTAAACACCTCAAAATTGTTGTGTTGGTCATGTTTCTGACATGACAGTCACTAAAATCACCTTGGATACTGTTTTTATTTCATTGTATTGATTTAAAAAGAATTTACAGCTATATTCAGGAGAGGTATTCAGTTGACTTCCTTATCTTTATTTGTCCCACCCCTGATCCTTGGAGAATAAAACTTCCATAGTGAGTTCGAGAACATTACGGTTTGCATTCTTCCATTAAATATGTACCTAAATAAGATAGTAAGAGGTTTTTTTCTACAATGGCTCACGCAAAAGCGAAGAAATACCCGAAATGCTGGACAATTGTCAACTTTGATCAAGTGTTATTGAATGGTAATATACAACCATAGCTACACTACATGTTTGAGCCGAATTAAAGCGAGGCAGAAATACAGTGGAATACAGCAGGGCAGGGGCTGGTTGATTCAAGCAGCTGCCGGTGAAACTATTCACCGCAGGGTGAAATCGCATTGGTTCTGTATTTGGAAACTTCCCAGCAATGGCAACAGAGACAGAAAGTGTTTGTTGTAAAGAGTGGGACAGGGTTCAGTTTTTTGCTTTCAAACATCTCTAGCCAAGAAGATTATTACTATGTTTGTTGGATCATCCAAATGTCACACGGACAGATGTGTACAGAAACATTCAGTATCCCGAAAAATAAGTGACAGTCTATTGCTCAATCTGTACCATTTAGTGCTAGATAGTTAGTACAGCTCTCGGTCCCCTTGGTGGGAAATAGTAACTGATTGTATCGTTAGTGATACGGTGACTGGCTAAGTTGCTCAGCAATGTGTTGTATTGGGGCAAAGGACTTGGTCAGTCGAACCAGTGTTAGCCAGTTAGCATCACATACCTTGTATTTGTTTGTGTACATTACTTGAATCAACGTGACATAAATAAATAAAAAATAATTGACAGAATATTGCTCAGTCTGTATGAATTGGAGCTACAGTAGGTAGGTGATATAGCTGTCGATCGACTTGGTGAGAATTATTAATTGATAGGATTGTTAGAGTAGATGGTGAAATGACTACCTAGCTGAAGGCATTGGCTTGGATCAAAGCAGGCTCTTAACTAGTCGGTGTAGCCGATTAGCACAGCCTAGTGTGTATACCTATTTGTGTATATATTTGGATGAACCTGACAAAAAACAAAAAAATTATTGACAGAAAGTGATATAGTTGTCGATCGACTTCGGAGGATTTACTGACAGATTGTATCGGTCAAGGTACAGTATATAGCTAGCTAACTAGCTAGCTCAAGACAAAGTCACTTTACTTGGGAGTAGCCCTTGGTAAAGTCTTCTAGCCTGTATTGTTTGTGTATATAATTGGATGAATGGGACATAAAATAAAAAATGATTGTTGACAGAATATTGTTCCATCTGTATGACCTGGAACTTGATAGGTGATATAGCTATAGATCGATTTCAGAGGATTTACTAACTATTTAGCTTAGTTTTACCTTTACCAGGCAAGTTGACTGAGAACAGCTTCTCATTTACAGTAACAGCCTGAGGAGAAGTGGGGGGAGTGAAGCGGATGAAAGAGCCAATTGAAAGCTGGGGATGATTAGGTTGCCATGATGGTATCAAGATCAGATTGGAAATTAGGCCAGGATACCGGGGTTAACCCCCCTACTCTTATGAATAGTGCCATGGGATGTTTAGTGACCACAGAGTCAGTACACAGTTTTTAACGTCCCATCCGAAAGACGGCACCCTACATAGGGCAGGTGTCCCCATCACTGCTCGTGGGTATTGGGAAGGATCTTTAGACCAGAGGGGAGAGTGCCCCCTACTGGCACTCCAACACCACTGCCAGCAGCATTGGTCTCATCCAAGGACTAACCAGGCACAACCCTGCTTAGCTTTAGAAGCAAACCAGCAGTGGAATACAGGAAGAACAACTCCCTCAACAGGGGATTAGCCCTCAATGTAAGGTCAGAGCCATATTTGTCACAGGTGTTGGTGAGGCAATAACGAGCTAGCTGGCTAGCTAGCATGCATTTTTGCTTTTTTGTATATTTTCTAAAACACTAACTGTTAGTTTTGAAATGAGTCGATCTTTAAATTGAGTCGGTAGGAGAATAAAACGGGACAAATAAATATCAAGAAGTCAACTAAATGCATCCCCTGAATCTAGATCTATTTTCGAAAATGTTGCAGTCACGTCAGCGCAGGTTTTTCGAAAAATTACAGTGGCTGAGTTGGGAATTTCTCAACGTGCTGAGAAAGTGTTTTTAGTGATTATCATGTCGGAAACATGACTGGCATAATGATTTTTGAGCTGTTTAGGGGTCTGGAGTGTTCCTTTAAACCTTGGACTAATAAGCGTGCTTAATGGAATATCTCCATGGAATGTCCTCACTGGTCAAATCATTCTATTTGACCTTAATTAGTTGTGTATCAAGGGTGTGACCATTGAGAAAACTGAGAAAAACACAATTGACAGTTATTACATTCAAGTTGTATTGACAGAAGTGTGAAAATTGGAAGGTACAGTATGTCTTTTTTTTAAGATGTTCTTCATGTGAACTACCGGTGTACGGTAACAGTTATTTAGACTCTGTTCCTGTGCCATCTTTTTTTACTGTCCAGTAGTGTGGTCATGTGCAGCAAAAACAAGCAAAGCAGCAACTGGCTCAAAACAGAACAGCACACCATGTCCCCAACTGCCCACGCAGAACACCATGTATGATATTCTTTCCTGGTTGAGAAGAAATTAACTATTTCTATTCCTTCTGGGAAACAGTAGCGTGTTGAAAATTCCTAACCAACTGTTTTATATACAGCTCTGAAAAAAAGTTAAGAGACCACTGCAAAATCATTGGTTTCTTTGGATTTACTATTGATAGGTATGGGTTTGAGTAAAATAAACATTCTTGTTTTATTCCAAAAACTAAATAAAATAAATATTAAGCTGCAGTGTTGTCAGGCCTCAAGTAATTGCCATGCTCTCTACCAGTAATTCACATTGATGTTAAGTGACTTTATGTCACTCCTGGCACAAAAATTTAAGCAACTCAGCTTCGTTTTAAGGCTTGTGAACATCCATCTTCCTCTTGACCACATTGCAGAGGTTTAAACGGGGTTGATTTTAGAACAATTTGTAGTGGTGTCTTAACTTCTTCCAGAGCTATATTTGCAACCCCACCAAATTCACACCACAATGGGCTTCTTCACACAAACGATGCATTGGTCCAGTCAGTTATGAGCTGTTGTAAAGCTTAGCTTTAAAAAAACACAAATGTATAATTTAATTATTATTAATAACTGTATATAAATGGCATGTTGATCATATAGCTCTGAAAAAAATTAACTGCCCACTGCAAATCTTTCTTAAATGAACCCCATTTAAAACCTCTGGAATGTGACCAAGAGAAAGATGGACGTTCACAAGCCATCAAACAAAGCCAAGCTGCTTAATTTTTTGCACCAGGAGTGGCATAAAGTCACCCAACATTAATGTGAAAGACTGGTGGAGAGAATGCTAAGACACAGGAAAGTCACACATTGGTATTGTGTTGTTTAAAAATGTATATACACTTTCTTTGCATTATTCGAGGTCTGATAACACTGCATTTTTTTGTTATTTTTACAAGTTATAATTTTCCGCAAATACATGCTCTGAATGACAATATTTCGATTTGGAAATTTATAGAATAGTTGCTAGTAGTTTATGGAATAAAAAAACATTTTATTCAAACACATACCTATTAATAGTAAAACCAGAGACACTGATGATATTTCCAGAGCTGTATGTTTCTTGCTTCTTTGTTTCTTGCCAAAAAAGTACTCTATTTATGTATTTTAATTAAATGTAATATCAATGGTATGTCGTCAATAACTGGTCAGTAATGTTACAGTAGGTGTTTTATGTTTTAGGTGGATCAATGAAAAATAGCTGCTACATGTGCAACAGTTAAAGTGTATCCTTATAAGCTATACTGGTCCGTGACTAAAATGTATTGTGTCTAGAAATCCAGCCCTTTCATTTTAGTGTCCTGGGAGGATTGTCTGTGTTAGGGAGTATTTTGTTACTGATCAAATCTAAAACCTTTCAATACCCCACTATAATACATAGTCACACACAGCAGCACAAGGCAGAGTGGTCCTGTAGCTTAGCAACAAGCTGCTGTAATTACTGTGGCAGAAATACATTAGTATGCCAACACTGAAACAACTTCTCTTTTTTGGACTCAAAAACTCTATAATCATCACATGCATTTTCTTAAACACTCCTGATGCTTTGATCAAAAATTAGGGTTGTGGCTTGGTCAGTACAGACAGACTTTCCCCGACACACAACCACCTGCAAACGTCATTTAGTCAAACCAAATATCACAGGTGTCACTATGCAATGCGACTTCTTTTCTAAATGCCTCATCAGTGGTCCCTGAAGTAACAGCACCAATGAGGACTCAGCAACCTCACAAGTGGTATTTTCCTTCTTATCACAACCCAATCTCCTTTACACACACACACACAAACACACACACCCGTCCTCATACAGAGACCCCCCACACATACACTCACAAGTATACACAAGAAGAAGGATGTAAGCTGTTGTAGCCTAGCAACAAGCGAGGAAATTACCGTGACAGACTAGTTGCTGGCATGCCATGGAGCATGTGGAGAAAACAGCTGATCTGATTGGTGCTGAGGGGGAAGAGAAGATGTTCCACAGCATGCTACAGCAGATGCCTATATGATCACTGTTTGGCCCCTCTGAGAAAAAATTGATTGATTCTGTAAGACAAATTATACATGTAATATAGAAGACAAAGTTTTAAGAGTTAAAAATTATTCTATACCTTTATGACAATGGATTCTGTATAACAGGCATTGCATTGTAATTTATGGATTACGGGCAGAACCTTTGTTTGGGATAAACTCAGGAGAAACCTGGATATTATGGCAAATATAACAAAAAACAGTATTATTAGCATGTGCTACATCTGTAAATGTAGGTAATTACAAATAATGATTTTCTGTCACATTTTATACTCTTACTTAACTAGGTTGTCATTACATATCATAATCACACTTTCCTGGACTTGGCAATTCAACTTGATTCAAACAAATGCTTATTTCAATGCTACAAACATAAAATATATGTATTTTAATGTTTAAAAAAAGCCTCAGGTCAAATGTCCCTCACTAACCAAAAAAAGTACACTGTCTTGCAATGTATTACCTGCCACTAATGTCTATCCATACGTTTAATACTTGCTGTTCTTACTTTCTTTAAACAGGAGCTGAAACTGTGAGAAGTGGATGGACCAAGTCATAGCGCTACAGGAAACAAAGGGCTCAGTGCAAAATGGGGCAATGCAGACTGAAGCCCTCCAGTTCTATGTGAGATCAAGTTAAGAGGCAACCACGAGGACGAACGAAAAGGCAGCTGGAGGAGGAGGAGGAGGCGGAGGAGGGCGAGGACAGGGCGAAGGAGGAGGGGATTTCAGGAGAGAAGAGGGCGTGACACGGAAGACAAAGGGATGGCCAATGGCAACGAGAGCAGCGAGGGGCTCGGTGGTCCCCTGGCAGCAGTGGTGGCCACGACCGGAGGAATGGCAGTCGGGGGCCCATCCTCAGCGGTGTCCACTTATATCAAACTGGTCCTGCTGGGGTTGATCATCTGCATCAGCCTGGTGGGCAACCTGGTGGTGTCACTGCTAGTCCTCAGGGATAGAGCCCTGCACAAGGCCCCCTACTACTTCCTGCTGGACCTGTGCCTGGCTGACACCATCCGCTCTGCAGTCTGCTTCCCGTTTGTGCTGGTGTCCATCAAGAATGGTTCCGCCTGGACCTACAGTGTGCTGAGCTGCAAAGTGGTGGCCTTCATGGCTGTTCTGTTCTGCTTCCATGCCGCCTTCATGCTGTTTTGCATTAGCGTGACACGCTACATGGCCATCGCCCACCACCGATTCTACTCCAAGCGCATGACCTTTTGGACATGCGTGGCAGTGGTGTGCATGGTGTGGACGCTGTCGGTGGCAATGGCATTTCCGCCTGTCTTTGATGTGGGCACCTACAAGTTCATCCGCGAGGAGGACCAGTGCATCTTCGAACACCGCTACTTTAAGGCTAACGACACATTGGGCTTCATGCTAATGTTGGCTGTGCTGATCCTGGCCACGCACGTTGTCTACATGAAGCTGCTGCTCTTCGAGTACAAGCACCGAAAGATGAAGCCTGTGCAGATGGTTCCAGCCATAAGCCAAAACTGGACCTTCCATGGGCCAGGCGCCACTGGCCAGGCGGCAGCCAACTGGATTGCAGGCTTTGGCCGTGGCCCCATGCCACCCACCCTGCTGGGCATCCGGCAGAACTTGCACAACCAGAACCGGCGCCTGCTGGGAATGGAGGAGTTCAAAGCAGAGAAGCAACTCGGTAGGATGTTCTATGTGATCACTCTGTTGTTCCTGGTGCTGTGGTCGCCCTACATAGTGGCCTGTTATTGGCGGGTTTTCGTCAAGGCCTGCACCATACCACACCGGTACCTCTCCACCACCGTATGGATGAGCTTCGCCCAGGCAGGTGTCAACCCTATTGTCTGCTTCTTCCTCAACAAAGACCTGAAGAAGGGGCTTCTGGCACACCTGCCAGCCTGCTGTAGGACTAAACCTCATCTGCCCCGAGAGCCTTATTGTGTCATGTGAGGGGGTGCAATGGGCGATCATTGCCTTTGGAGGGTGCGGAGAGGTGAGGGGACAGGGAGGTCTCAGAGTTAGGGTGGCATGAGGGACCATTTGAGTTATTGTGGCCTTTGATTCAATGCACGATGCTTCAAAAGGGGTGGGTGTCTTTAGGGAACTACTAAGCATTTTAAGCAAGTGGAAAGCATTTTAGAATTGAATTCACCAGTGTGATGTATTTGGGATTCTTCTTTTCAGAGGAGCATAGGTTTTTCAAGGTAATTTCTGATGTTTAAATTGTTTTAAAAGTTTTATTGAGTATTACCCATATTAACATGCACCAATAATGCAAACAGTCATCTTACTCATATAAATTAGTGGTCTAAAACTAGAATAGAAAGACAAAACATCTTTGACTCCAGTGTATAGATTCGGCACAATTTTCCTCCCCTGTCAATTGGTCTTGTTAAATCTTTCCCACTGACCCTGCCACCACAGCAGCTCCGCGACACCACCCGACAAGAAGTGGGATGGTGAAGGGCGCTCACATTGTTCATACAGCCACATGTCACAGAGCCGGCCGATTCTTTTCACACTGCTCATTGAACATGGAAGCCTTTAGTCAGATCATGTGCGGGATGATTCGTTCACTATACTTCCACAATTTAACTTAAAAGCGCCTGATCTGCGCACAAGTAGTACTTGGAGAGCGACGTGGAATGGTAGACTTATCTATCCCAAATCCTGGGCAGCATTATACCAATTTGCGCTGCCTCATGCTGGAGGTCCGGGCAAAGTTGGAGAAGCTATAGTCAGGCTCAACCACTGACTATTATGACGTAATTTGTCCTGCAAGGCAGAGATTTATATAATACTTGATAATTTTCAATGAAATATAACTGAGTTCAGAAAACACATTTCAAAAGGGAATTCCTACTCTACAAAGAGACACTGAACAATTCATAAAATCTTCAAATCTCACATGCATGTTTGGTGCCTGCCTAGTGGGAACAAAACCCCACCCTTTTTGAATATTGCTGTTCACTAATAATATAAAAGCATATTTACAGATACTTAAGGTGCTATTTGTAGAAATTTGAGTTTCGACAACTAATTTTTCAATGACCAACTTACAAATGCTGTAAAAAGAGTATCTTGATATTTTCTCGACACAAAAAGTGGTTTAATGGGATAACTATTCACTACACTATGCAGTGCTTTGTTACACACAAAATACAAACCTAAAATGCATAAAGCTCTGAACAAAAATTAATAGACCACTGTAAATATTTCTTACATTAAACCCATTGAAAACCTTTGGAATGTGATCAGGGGCAAGATGGCTGTTCACAAGCCATCAAACAAAGCTGAGATGCTTGAATCTTTTTCCCAGCTGTGGCATAAAGTCAACCAACATCAATGTGAAAGACTGGTGGAGAGCATGCCAAGACGCCTGAAAGACAATTTTTAATATACAATTATTATTTCTTATTTTGCATTGCTCTCTTCTTCCAGAGCTGTCATATATATCAGATGGACCGGCACATGCTAATTGACAAAAACTGTGGAAGCACATCAGGTCATGCCCTCAATAGAATTCCTGTTCAAATGGCAAAATAAGCACTGCATAGTGTAGGGAATCATTGGCCCATCTAAATGGATATTTCATATTTTTTTAAATATCAAGAAATACAACTTGAACAGCTTTTGTAAACTGTTCACTAAAGGAAAAATAGCTCACAGTATGAAATCCTACGAGTAATATTGATGAATCAATGAACACATGGCCCTAAGGGTTGAGTAAAGTTTGGATAGTCTTAATAGAAATTATTTACATATGTAATTGCTGCCAAAGGTGCTTCCACCAAGAATCCCTTTAGAGTGTGAAGACATTGCAATTTAGACATTTTGGTTTTTATGTAGTACCATTTTCTGTAACTTTCCATTATCTTGTGAACATGTGGCGTATTACGTACATCCATAGAATCGTAATTCAAATGAAAAGAATCGACACAAATCATTTCTTAGATTAGATTTTAAGGAAACAAATTGTGAAGATTTGCACTGGGCACTGTACGTAACAATTGAACTGGTTGATAGGCAATTCCAGGAGAATGGATGGTCTGGTCCTACTATTGTAAAAGACTGAAGCGAGGATGACAGAATGTCTGTGGTTTATGGGGATGAACTGTTCGTATTGCTCAGTCACTCCCTTGTCCGATCTATATCAGACCAAATGTGATTGTCATCTGACAATTAACTAGTGTGCTAGCACTGCTTCCTTCATATGTCTGCTTGAATCAAAGGCATCAGTAACACAGTCAAGCTGAGTGGAATTATGAGATTTGTACACAGCCATACAACCAGGCTTTATTGGCATAATAATTTTTCTTAATTCAGGAATTCTCAAATGAATAATTATGTTTTATTTACCCATCTTGAATATATATTTAAATATGTTTTACATTAATTTAGATGTTTTGCAACTAATAAAAAAGGATTGAGTGAAGTTGACGGTAGAAAGTAGAAATTAAAGAAGAGGCTATTATGGCAAGTCAGCAAATATTTATGTCATGTCCATATATTATGAATGTGATAGTACATTCTAATTTTGTCAAACATGTCAGATTAGCGTGACAAGGAATTTGGAAGTGTGTTTTAGGAAAGTCTGCCATTGAAAATATTTAAGTGTTCATTATCCTTGAAAAGAATTAGGAAATACTGAGTTTTGACAAATGTTTTTGGCAGACAGAAATATGAAGTGCATGTTTAGGTGATATTTGTGTTATCCCCATAATGTGAGGACAATTTAATCAGAACAATGCCTCAAACGGTGACAAACTATGAGAACATGAGGCCACTATTACAGAAAACCAATGATGTACAAGAAATGCTCTATGCTTTGCGAAATTACTTCAGTGGTATTGTTGAAGATGATTTAATCTTGGAATTGTTTTTGATCATTTCAAATCTTGCACATATTGGATTGGTGAAAAAATGTTTTTAATTCTTAGTTTTGATTTAGACTTCAACCAGAATGCTAAGCGAGTATAGGCCAGGACAGAGATTGTAATATCTTTCGTGAATGTCACAGTGAGGTCTGGAACCTGATACTATCCCTTTGCGGGTACAAATATGTATCTTTTGGTTTTCTATGCTCTACTGTTTTCTGCAAACAAAAATGAACAATAACAATGAAAAAGTAACTGAAAATGAAATTGTTATTTCTATTATCTGCATTATGGCCTTACTCTGTAAAAACAAACAAGGTTTGTTTATAACCAATGCAAGAAAGAGTTGACAGCTGTATGCCTCTGTGTGTTAAGTAATAAACATCAAGGAATTATTACAACTAATGGGGAAACACAACACTGTGTAATGAATGACTTTCAGAGGACACCTCTCCCCCTCGCAACCTTAAAAACAACTGCAATCATAAACTTTAACAAGGATGGTAATAAAGAACTCAAATTGTATCACAAGAGTGTGCAAAGGATGAGGGAAACTTGAATCCAACACAAACAATTATTGGAATTAACAAAAGCCCTTCCTGGAATATGATGGATTTCTTTGAGACTTTTTGTTGTTTCTTCTCTTATCAATGGGAGTGGATGAGGCTGGGTGTTGTGTATTGTGGATTGTGGGGTTGGCTTTGGGGAGGCAGGCAGGGAGTGTTTTTGATAAGCAGAAATGCCTGACAGTGCTTTTTGGGTTGCTTCAGGCACACTATCTTTTGTAAATTAACTGTGACCTCTGTACTATTTAATGTGTATTATATGAAAAATTGATAAACTTGGAAGTTAATGGGTGAGGGAATGTGTGGTTGGGCGGCGGGGTGGTCATAATATTTTTACCATGCATGTGTGTGTGTGTGTGTGTGTGTGTGTGTGTGTGTGTGTGTGTGTGTGTGTGTGTGTGTGTGTGTGTTTCTGTACGTAAGTATGAATGTGCATTTGTTTAGAGACTAAAGGGATGAAAAGAAAGGACATCTGGGAAAAGGCAACGGGCATAAATGCTTAGTGTTTTTCCATCCTGAATGTGCCAAATCCAATGAGGTTCATTCAAAAACCTGAGGCAACAGGTGTCTTCAACATTCACCTGCAGAGCCTCGTGAGTAACCGTCTACGGTTTGCTTTCATATACAGACAGGTGACAAATTAAAAGACCCAAATGAATTAGTGGATGAACAATGAATGCAGGTGTTGTGGGGGGGGGGGCATTTTGGGATGGTTTGGGTCCAATTGAGGGAGAGGATCTGAAAATTATTAAAGTTATTCTGAGTGATCACCTCATCCTGATGGAAATGGTCTCTTCCAAGATGACAATGACCCCATCCACAGGGCACAAGGGGTCATTGAATGGTGTGATGAGTATAAACATTATCAGAGTCATAATGCTATGGCCTTCACTCTCACCAGATCAACCCAAATGAAAAACTATGGGAGATGTTGGACCATCGTGTTTGCCAGCTTTCTCAACCATCATCATCTAAACAGCGAACTAGAGAATGTCTTTTGGAAGAATGTTCCATCTCCCCAGTAGAGTCCCAGAGACTTGTAAAATCCATGTCAAGGCACTTTGAAACTTCTCTAGTGGCTCATGGTAGCCCAAGACCTGAGAAACTGTATCTTTAATTTGTCTCCTGTCCGTATGTACATGCAGTTACTCTAAATTCGGTTATAGAGCCTCCTTAATAAATGATTTATTGCATACATGTAGGCCAAACGCCAATTTGACATCTGAATGTCTTATTTGAAGATTTTAGTGTAGCTGTAGTTATTATGATCCTGTATGTGAAACAATTACATACTC
The DNA here is from genome assembly GCA_016801145.1 of Umbra pygmaea. NCBI lineage: Eukaryota > Metazoa > Chordata > Actinopteri > Esociformes > Umbridae > Umbra > Umbra pygmaea. The sequence continues at coordinate 12,579 of JACXGM010004763.1, forward strand.
GTATTCTGAATTCATAGACTGACTGAAAAATATGTCTATTCTTCAGACACATGGGCAAACACAGTATTACATATGGACTTAAAAGACGAAAACATAAAGATAGTCATGTACATGTCTAAAATAATGTAACAAATCGTGCATCTCAGAACGGAAATACTTTTTTGACTTTACCCTTTAAGCTGAACCCCAAAATGTCAAAGCTCACTAAAGAATCTGCAGTTGAATATCGAAGGTAGAATACCGAAGGATGTTTGAAGGGTAAATATGTAAATGTCTTTGGACCCCTACATACCATGGAAGCAGCAAGTCAAAAGTGTGTGGTTTCCATTTCTTTTCCATATTATAAAAAATGGTTGAGCTGTTAAGCATGTCTCTGGCCATTTTTGTTGTTGGTTTTTGTAATGAAAAATAAATTTCCTTTGAAACTATTAACAGATTCAATGACTAAATGTAATATATTCCATATGTTCTGGCACCAAGATTTAAAAATATCAAGGAAGAAGTGAAATATTCTGTTAATGCAAACAGGAGACTAGGTAGCCACGTTACCAATGGTAGTTTTGGTGTCTCCTGTTTGCATTAATGTGCCTTGCTATTTTTTTTAGAGGGGTAACTGTTTTAGAAGGGCTTCAGTGTTGTTTTTCTCTTCATGTTATCTTAATATTCTTTATTTCAATTTATTTGTTTTCAATGTAATCTTTCCCTGTTTTGTTTCATGCTACCACCTTATATTGGAGTGCCAATGGACTCTGAGCTGCGTTCACTAGCCTCCACGCTGAGGCAGAAATATGACAAACATGCCTCTCCAACAAATAGAACATGATTCATATCTGCTCTATTCTTGAAATGTCTGCAACATTCAAGATCACTGAAGCACTCTTAAAGCATATTTGTCATAGACTTATTGCTAGATAAAATGTTATGTATACATTCTATTGTTGAAATTTGTTTTGGTTTCACCACTACACTTTGACCAAGATGGATGCATATAATTAGACACCATCTCTGTATGACAAACTATATATTTTTTCTTGCTGTAAACTAGGCTCTGTGTTCATTCACAGACACCTTTTCAATCAAATTTAGAAATATTTTTGGAATGAACAAAATTAAGTGAGGGTTGTGAATCAATAATGTGTAAAATAAATCTGTAATAACACAAACATATACAGGAAATTGAAAAAATTTAAGAAACCACTGCAAAGTTTTCTAAAATTAACCCCACTAAAATCCCCTGGAATGTAACAAAAGCTAGATGGATGGTAACAAGCCATCAAAAAAAGCAGAGCTGCTTGAATTTCTGGACCAGGAGTGGCATCAAGTCACCCAACATCAATGTGAGGGACTGTTGGAGAGCATGCAAAGACAATTATTATTATTATACAACTGTAAATATTCCACCAAATACTGATTTCTAAACTCTTCCTAAGTTAACACATTAGTACTGTGTTGTTTATAAACATAAATATGAACTTATTTTCTTTGCATTATTCAGTCTGACATCACTGCATCTTTTTTGTAATTTGATTAGTTGTCATTTTTTGCATTTAAATACTCTGAATGACAATATTTTTATTTAGAATATGGAGGAAGGTCTCATTAATGTCTGGACCCAAGTAAACAGAATATAGTTAAACACATGAAACACAGTGTGAGATACCGTCCGGACATTAATATGATGTTTTCCTGTTCAATTAAAATTCACCGTCCTCTACTGCTAACCGGGTGAGAAGAGCACAGGTCAGAGGCCAACAAGAGCCCTATAGCAACTAAAGTTATTCTTCAAAAGCTGAGCTGGGAGACAAGCTCAGGTACTTCACAAACATGGCCTTTGTGGGAGATTGCAACTAGCAATGGCTATCTTTTTGCTAATCAAAATTATCCAACCCCCATTGCAAATCAGGTTTATTACCAAAGTTTACAGTGCCAGCTTTTTGCAAAAAACTAATCTAACAAAAGCAACCTAAATAGCTCAACACAATGAATGCATAAAGTGGTTTTCCCAAATCCAACTGTAAATGCAACTCACAATGACTGCTCTAGTCTCAAAATTATTCAACCCCTATATAGAATCCCTCAAAATAGCACAAATATGCTAAACAGGTGTTGCCCCAAGCACACCTGATGCAACTAATCAACGGCTTCATTAGTTGCACAAGGTGAGCTTGAGCTGGAACACATGAAATACCTGAACTGGCTAGGAATTTGTGGAGGGTCACGTTTGACTGTGTGTGAGAAACATGGCTAAGAATGGTCCAAAAAGTTAAGAGAAGAGATAATCACCATTCACAAACAAGGAACAGGTTACAAAAGATAGCGAAGGCACTGAATGTTCCCAGAGACACCATTGGAAGCATAATTCACAAGTTCAAAGTTAAGCGAACAGTGGTTACTCTGCCTGAATGGGGCAGAAAAAGGAAGCTTTCGACAGCTGCCTTCAGATTTCTGAGATGGCAGGTTGTGAAAAAACCTTGAGTGGCTGCAAAAAACCTGCAGCAAGACTTGGAGGCAACAGCCACTGAGGTTTCACTGAGCAAAGTAAGGTGCATACTAAATACAGGTTTCCATGCCAGAACTCCAAGACTTACAACACTACAAACCCAAAAGAACAAGAAAAGTCAGTACAATATGCTCAAATTCATATAAAGAAGCCACAGAGGTTTTGAGATTCTGTTCTGTGGAGCAATAAAAGAAAACTGGGACTTTTCGGCACGAACGATCAGCAGTAAGTCTGGAGGAAGAATAATGAAGCATACGCTGAAAAGCACACTCTGCCCACAGTCAAGCATGGTGGTAGCTCGGTGATGCTCTGATGCTGCTTTGCATCCTCTGGCACAGGAAACCTGCAGTGTGGAAGGCAATATGGATTCATTAAAGTATCAGGAAATCCTAGGAGAAAACATCACGCTACCAGTGAGGAAGCTGAAGCTTGGGCGTCATTAGACCTTCCAACAGGACAATGACCCCATGATACCTCCACAAATCCCAAAACGGCTTGGTTGCAGTAATCCTGGAAGATTCTACAGTGGCCATCCGTTACCAAAATTTAGCCCCATAGAAAATCTCTGGTGGGATTTGAAGGAGGTTGCAGCACACAAACCCAAGAATACTACTGAACTTTACCAAAAAATGCATATTTATTGAAAGATGACTGGAAGGGAAGTTTTGTAGAAAAAGGTGCACACGCAACAGGGATGACCGCCACCTTTGAGGATTGTCAGGCAAAGCAGATTCAAGAACTTGGAGCTTCACAAGGAGTAGACTGAGGCTGGAGTCAGTGAACCACCACACACAGACGCATCCAGGAAATCAGCTACAAGTGTCACATTCCTAGTGTCAATCCACTCCTGAACCAGAGACAATATCAGAAGCGTCTTACCTGGGCTAATGAAAAAAGAACTGGACCGTTGTTCAGTGGTCCAAAGTCCTCTTTTCAGATGAAAGTAAATTTTGCATTTTATTTGGAAATCAAGGTCCTTGAGGAAGAGTGGAGAGGGATAGAATCCAAGTTGCTTGAAGTCCAGTGTGAAGTTGCAATGTTATCTGCTGGTGTTGGTATAGTGTTTTATCAAGTCCAGAGTCAATACAGCCGTCTACCAGGAGAATTTAGAGCACTTCATGCTTCCATCTGCTTTATGGAACTGTTGATTTCCTTTTCCAGCAGGACTTGTCACCTGTCCAAAACTGGTAACTAGTTTGCTTACCAATGAAGCTTGGTTATGGCAGAATCATGCAATGGGGATTTGTCATTGGTGTAAACAGGAAAGTGTGCAGTCCTGTGCTCACTGTTTGTTACTACACATTGCAGCTGGGTGAAATGGACGAAAAATATTCATTTTGATAAATTGCCTGAACTGATGTGATAACGAATGAAACTATACATTGCTTACTTGAATGCCATCAGCAAAACCTCTCTGGTACACTGCTTGGTATTGATACGACTTATTTGTCATCTTAGCAATGACTCAAAAGATATTCAGCACATATACTGGAGCCAAGACTGGAGGCAGCTGTGGCCTGGTGATTTCATGTGAAAGTGGGAGGTGAGAACAGCCAGGGTGGAGGGGACAAGAAGAGGAGTCTGTTGTGCATTCCTCTTACACAGAGAGACATGCAGTACTACTAACTGAAAGTTACACATATTGCTGGCTAAACATTGATGTCATAATTTTAATTTCTACCTTGTGACATAACCTTCGAGAAGTTGTAAATAGTTAGGTTGCATGAGTGACTAAACGCAACATCTAAACAGTGTACTACATTAAGAGACTGATGTACAAGGCCTTATTAGTCTCAGCATCACCAGTGCAGCTCAGTCATAGAGTACAGCCGTGGATACTGGTCATCTGCTTGCTGCTAGCTCTGGCTAGTTGACAATGGTTGACAAAAACCACGTTTTTGACAATGGTTATTTAAAAAAGTATCAGTTTTTTTACCACCAACTTTTAGGTTTCACCGTGAACTTTCAAATGCCTCAATTACAAATTTTAATAGGTACCCAATATTCCCTTTTTAACAAAAGCAATATTACTAATCTTTTTCTCAAGACATGGATGATATACTTAAATTAGTTGAATGTTTTATGTTTATTTGTATGATTTATTTACCAGCACAGTTCTAGTGAGTTGTCTCTTAAATATATGTACACTGTAAAATCGTTCTGGATAAAACATCTACTAAATAAAATGTAAATGATGCAATATTTGCATCCGCTATATAGTTGAATACAGGGTGAGCTGAGTTAGAAGGAAAACTTACATTTTAGAGGATTACTTAAAACAAATTGCAGCGTGTTGCTATCTACAGTAAATTTCCCTAGCTATAAGATCAGCCACATACATTTTTCCTCTCGTACTCAGGTCCTCCAGGTTTATAAAAACAAAATAAAAATCACAGTTATTTCACAAAGCCACCCGCAGTAGGCAAAAATGCATATACAAATACATATACCCAGTATGAAAACTTCAAAAAGCAAAAATGACTTGTGTTCCCCACCTGATCTACACTTTTAAACATTAACAATAGGAAATAAAATGTCAATCATTAGCCAATTAATGTTGATGTAATGCCAATTAGGGCTACTCTCGTGATGTTAGCATAGGGCTAATGAGTCAGTTCTGAAAAAGCTACAATGTAACATTCTATCAATGTAACATCACAGATCAATATTTAATTTTAATTGCCTGATACATAAGTCAAGATACCTACTTTCCACAAGTATTGTCAGTTAGCAGAAAACCCTACTTTTGATTCAAGCAACCTTATTAAGCTTGCCACTGTTGTGTTCGTTATTCAGCAGCATGTGTTTTAAAAGTGCTGGCCACCTTGTTAGTCTAGATGCATTTTTTTTATTTATTATTTAACTGGTTTCGGACAGCTAATTGTGAAGAGATCCTCGCACTGTGGTTTAGTTGGAATTAGAGCTTTCACAAGCAACACATTCAGTCAGTTCTTCTACTTACTGATTTAATAAGACTGCAACTTTGTTGTCAGATTGAATCCACTTTGATTTTTAATTTTGGTTTTCCTTCCTTGTGGGAATTCAGACGGTACCTTTTAGAACACACACTAGTTGCATCTCAATGGTGAGTGGACTGAGTTACCAAGGACACCCCTCAGAACCCTTTTTCGCATTACATCTGGTATGTTCTGCTTGTCAGTGATTACTTGGACAGTTATACTTCTGTTTAAGTAATAACATTTCAGGTTAATTGTTGCAGAGTGTTAAAGTCCCAACAGATCTTCAGAAAACAACTAAAGGGGAAAAAATAGCAGCCTATTATGACCAATCTGAAGTGAAAAGAAAGCATTTGCACCATCTTGTGGTGTTGTGGTTGCAACAAAAACATTGAGGTACGTTTACATAGAAAATACAATATACCACTACAAAACATTTCCAGAAGAATAAATCTGATTAAAACTTTTATTTACAATGTTTTTTGCTGGTTGTAAATTTACATTGACAAACATATTACATATAAAAACTTAGGAGAAAAAAAACAGAATAGACTTCGGCCATCACAAGATGCATGAACAGTGAAAATGACAATGGAAATTTTCCATCTGTTTCACACAGAAAATAGGCTAAATCACAGCTGCTTCATGGTATTCATGGGCTTGTGTATTGAATTACAAATTAACAATTTCAGGACAACAAAAAACAGGAGCATTGGATTAGAATCCTTCACATTTAAGAAATAACAGGCTGCTATAAAAATCACAACAGTTTTGGGGGTATATAAAATCAAACCTTATTTCAGGACAAACTTACAGCACTACTTGCAAATAGTGGGAAGGAACTGTGCTTAACAGTTCTCTCTACTTCGTTTTGAAATAATGAAGAAAAGTAACAGTACACCATTTATACATTGCAATAATTAATTTTCATAAGACTTAATGGCTGTTTACACAGGAAGTACAATTCTGATAATTTGCTTAAAAAAACTGTCTTCTGAGCAGAGAAATAATATTGCCTGTGTAAATAGCCTATGAACTTCAAAAAGGAAGAGCTAAAAGTTTTTTTGTCAATTATTCAGTATTGTTCTTTTGTGTTATTTGAAACTGGACAAACTACTTTTTCAAATGACTAGAAACCATATTATTTGCAATGATTTGGGGTCACTACATTTATAGGTTAACGTTTCTGAAAGTTCGGGACATTTGTCATGAAGAGTGCACTAGTTATATAAAGCTTTTAAGAAATGCCAAATTCCAGATTTTTGGAAGATGTGGTTTAGCTGGGTCGTTTACAGACTTGCCATTGGTTTATTAAAATGGTTTAACAACATACGTTTGGGGACATTTAAAATGAAGTTTAAAATATTAATCATGCCATTGCGGCTTAAAAGATCCCAAAAGTGAAAAAAAAGAAATACTTGTAAAGCTGTACAATTTTTATAATTCCCCAGAAATATGCAGTTTTTGTTCAAGCTTTGTTTATCAGAAAAGATATTTTCGACACGTGTCAGATCCACATCTGCACTCCACCCGAATGCGCTTTTTGGGAGAACTTGGGAGTCCCGCTAAACTGAAATTTGAGTCCATCCTTGTGCTCTCTGCATCAACTGGATCAACTGCAATGACAGTGTCATGACTTAAATTTAGACAAGGTAACAACAGCAAAACATGTGTAATGGTTGTGCAGAAGAGTTACCTGCACCACAAAAGGTTCAAATGTTTAACAAGCCAAATATGATGTCTGTATTTCATAAACCAACTCAGAGACATGGAAAGATGAGAAATTGTATTATTCAACCAGGTACTTACTAGTCCTCCTGCTCAAGTAGCCCTGAAAAGATTGAATTTAGGTAAACATTTGGTTCCTACTCACCACACCCACCAATTTATTTACTCCGTGTAGAAAACTGCAATGCAAACGTCTTTAGAACTTAAAGGAAAGGTAGACTACTTAGGGTTTAATATCCCAAAACATACTTAATCTTTCAAGCTTATAAGCTCTCAGTATCATTGTGCAGTTCTTTAGATTTATACCTCACCACTTCTAGGGACAACATAACCAATTTCTTAAAATACACATGATTATTTTGTCCACAATATGCAGTTGTTGATAGTTAGATACTGAAACATTTTTATTTTGTCTATATTTTCTATTGTTTAAATTAGTTTTCCTCCCTGGATCCAATATGCTCGTTCCTAATGTTTACTTCTAAATAAAAAAAATGTATAGTTTAAAAAAGTTAAATAGTGAAGTTAATAGTGCTTCAGGGCCCTCAATGGTAAAATCTTCCTTTGAGTCACTTAAACCAAATCAAGTGTGGAGACGCACTCAGAAATTAAATCAAGAAGCTCTGTATCGTTTGGCACAATGAACTACTAAAATAATTAAATTAATATGAGCAGCCAGAGCCTATTTTGAATGACAAACTGCATATATCTTTGAGAGGCCAACAGCTAACATTTTCTTCTCACACAGATATGAGTTTTATTTTCCACTGCTACCACCAGATTTACCTTAGCAGTACATTCATTGACAGCACTGTACAATGGCAGTCTGTTATAATGTCCCCCTTCCCAACAAAATTATCGAACAAGACTCAAACTGGAAAATAGTAAATTACATTTCAACTATGGTAGCTGGTACTAATCAAAAAGTAGTACCACAAACAGTAAGTCATTTTGAGCTCAAACATAAGGGGGCAGTAAACATCCATTTAAATATAATTTCTCTAAAAAAAACATCTTAAGTAGTATGATGATGTTTTCTAGGGACACACCGATTCCGATGCTGGGAACGGAAATGTGTCCAAAAATACGGGATCGGATATCGGCATATGGAGTCCGATTCCATGATTCGATACCATGTCCTAATAAGGTGCAGTAAACACAAGAGTTGTTGTAGTGACAAATTGTTCAGAATGAAAACGAACCATTACTGTACATCTATCCTTACCTCATTAACAATAAATAGTGGTCAAAGTATGTTTCCAGGAAAATTAAGCTATGTACAAAACAGCTATAATCCGTTTAAAGCGGTGGCATATTGTTTTTTAACATAACATGTAAAAGTATTTCCTTTGCTACAGTATAAGCCAACGAAGTTTACATGTTAAAGTTCTAGGTTGATTTTAACGTGAAAAACTGACAACCAACTGACAGCATAAACGGTTAAAAAAAAGACAGAAAACGTATTTAAATTAATTGTTCTCGCTATACAAGCAGAGAGGGAAATGCTGGTGCTTTTTGACATTGGTACAGTTTTAGCCTAATCTACCAGTGGATTGTAAACCATATAATACATTTTATTATTTGTTATTACTTCAAGCATTTCATGTCTCAGATTTGACAAAAATTACACGTTTGTCAAGGTGCATATATAAAGCGGAGCTAGTCGGTGAGAAATCTAGCTTGCGGTGTCATAAACATACATATACAGTATCGCAGTACAAAAAAGATAGCTCCCCAAAATGAAGAGCCCTTCTGCTGGGTCAGCACCAGTAGACTAGGTGACGTGAATGTAGAAAATAGAGGACATAATGTGTTTAGTTACAAAAATGAGGAATATGATGCGAATATGATATGATAATGTTATCCGTGATCTGAGAAAGTTGAGCACATTGAGAAAGTCAAGCACACAGAGCGGAATGCTAAGCGCTCTTCAGATTATTGGGCTGTCAGTAACAATGAGGGCGGGGGTGTTCGTTGAGTCTGTATTAAGATTGGATTCTGAGGCACTCTTGTTTAACCAGAGAAGAATACACGCGCATGTACACACAATGTAATGAGAGGCTGTTTGACTTCTCATGTATAAAGTTAATTGACTTAGAATCTGTATTTAATCATCTATTTCACTTTGCTATTAATATTTGTTGTGTTTTGTTGTGTTTGGTTCCATTGCTGAAGATGCATCTACTTGTAGATTTGATGGGAACTCATTTAGCAAGGACTTAAATTACTTATTATTAATCTCAGACATGTTTTCCAAACAGATTATTCTAAAATAAATGTACAAAAGTAAAATTAAAAGTTGATTCTACCAATATTGTGGCATAAGTTAAATGTTAGAAAAGTTTTGCACCTCAAATGTGAAACGCTGTTAAATTAACAATACGTAGGGTATCCACCAGCCACGCTGGCAAAATGTGTCTGAAACGGCCCTCCCGAACAATACAGTAAAATCACACCTTTTGGATAAGCTGAAAGATGTCACTGAAATTAGATTCACTACAGATATTCAGAGTTCAGACACACATCCCATGTCTCTAATAAGTTTGACTGCACACTCGGTGGATGCAAGTTTTATCTTATGTAGCAGTAAACACAGTGGTATCGGATTGGTACTGGCATGAAAAAGTGGTATCAGTGCATCCTTAATGTGTTCTACAAACAAAGATTTCAAAATGATTGGCACCAATTAATATCTTGTGAAGCCTCCCCTGAAAGGCATAACAGCACCAAGCCTCTTCCTCTAAAGATGAAGGCAAACGCACCGATTGTAGGGATTTCACTCGCCAAAATCCAGTTTACCTCACGCTGTGTTTTCAAGACCACCGACTGTTAGTGAGAAGCGAGTCCTCTGGTTGAATCGCTATGAAAATCCAGATGCTAGTTGCAACCTCAGGAAGAGGCTCTAATTGCTTTCACATCTGTGCCGACCGAGCGGGTGTATGTGCCCTGACCTTAAAGTCTGACATGTTGGGGGAGTTTTAGTGAGATCTTTGACTACTCCTCCATGCAGCACCTTTCAAGATACTTGATAGTATTGTGGGCTGTCTTTTCAATTCACACCAGAGGTTCTCAACTGGATTGAAGTACAGAGTGACATCACATTGATTTTTTTTTAAATGTATCAAAAATGTTTATTATACATTTTTAATTTAAGAACACTATTCTTTATTTTAGGACATGTAAGTTATAAACAAAAAAACTGGTAATTGTTAAGACATACATTGGGCACATTCAGAGCCGGGGAAAACATATTAGTCTATCATACCCCTCACTCTTAAAAATGTTTTATAGAAACCTTAGGCTTGCTGCTTTGGTTCCTTTTGGGCATTTCAAATCCATGCTAAATGAAATGTTTTCTGTTGACTGTAATTATTATGTTTCTTGTAATAGTTTTTTTATTACACAGGGCTCAGCTGTGAAGGAGTCCTTGGTCTCAGTATGTTTCTCTATGTTTAAGTAAAGGTCACACTGGTTTTGTGAAGTTCATGAAAACATCAGGGAAGATCATCATGCATTTCTTGAATTGAAATTTTGCTACAGTAGCTTAAAACATTTTATAAAGGCAAACAGATGACAAGTACCATATTTTATCATAGGATACTCACTTATACAGCAAATACAAGCTTATATAATCACCACCCAAATCTTTCATGTTTTTTTAAAACAATTTATAATTTTACTGGTCAGATTATAATTATAACTTCACACTGTGTGGAATTCCAGCGTAATTCAACCGGCCTGTATAGCAGCGGCGGCAGGCTAAGCACCATCACCACCACGAATAAGCTCAACTCTCCCATCGTTTGAATGGTTGCCAAACCTCCCTGTCTCTTGCCTGAAGTGCTTGAAAACACATTTAATAAACAGTCGTTAATTTAATATAATTTCGTTATAACTCAGCCCAATACTTCAGCGCAATACTTGTTTGTTTTACGTTTTCTAAAATAAATAGATCAAGCGGCTCCTGTAGCATAAAAATGCCACGTTTAATGTAATTATTGATGCAGCTATAATGAATGAATGAATTCGATCTTTATTTATTGTCTAATGCCAATACAGGGTACCAGACACGTCACGTCACCAGACTTTCAAAACTCTCGGGGCTAAGACAACCGGTGGCTGGGGGGATTGCATGTGTTACATTAGCTATATTTTAAAAGATCCATATCACCATTATGTTGTTCTTTGGAAAATATATACCCTATAGATTATATCCTATTGATATGTAATGGCACATATATTCTCCTCACAGTGTTTCTCTCTACACTCATCAGATTCAAATTTAAAATGTACAGCAGAGAGAGAGATCTAGAAAGGATATCGACTTTTTAGATTACTATTTATAAAAACGTTGATATTTTTGGAAACTTATACCATCTACCTGAAGCCGCAGAGTGTAACACACTTTTAGGGGCAGACAGTAATAATCAGAAACCCCATACAGAATATACCAGTTGGTCAAATACTTAGACTTACAACATAACTGCAGGACAATACTAAGTGTTTTATCATCTGATAACCGCAATCGAATTCAAAATTCATAGTTTTATTAATTGTAGCATGGTATTCACCAGCCCGCGCCATTATTATTCTTACGATCATGAAAGATTTGTTATATGCAAAGCAGACTTTGTTTTGACCTTAAAAAATACATGTATTTTAGAGACAAGATAGTCATTTAAACTACCATCACAATGGTTTAAACCATTGTTGAATTATTATAGAGACCATCGGAATTCGAACAGTATAGGCTAAACCCTTTAACAAAACTAGTGGCTCAGCAGACTTCATTTTGACGTAAATAATAAAATAAAAGTATTTTATAGTAAAAAACTCATTGGGTTAGTGCTAGGGGCACTATTCAGTATGATCATTCAGTACGAGTGTGGATGTGTCATACTTTTTCCATACACTATTGAGCACATTGCTCAATGGTCGGAATCATACTGAGTTTGTTTAAATTACGTTACATATATGCCTTCCTAAAAACGGTCAGATGAATACTGTAGATGGCACCCAGATTAACATAAAATCCCACCCAAAGAATAGTACAGTAGGCTATATGAATCAAATAGCATTCCACTCGATTTACCGGTGATAAGGAAAATATGCTTCTAAATATGATTGCATGAGGTTGGAAGACGATTTATTCAGCAGGACAAATATCATGGCATTTATTTATTCTAAATTATGACGCTATTACGGATTAGATGCCTATTATTGTTTTTTAAAAATATTCCTTTGAAGAAAAGCATATTTCTCAATGCAATACACTTATCTTTAGCAGAGTTTTACTTTTTACTGGTGAAGCGAGTAACAATCATGTGCTCATAATTACACTACACCAAAGAATTTTCCACTCGGAAATTCGGATTGTGTCGTATATTTATTGAACCTCATTGTAGTTTGTTTCCCGCAGATAATTATGGGTGTGTTGATAGGCAAATCGTAAAGACTGTGAACCAGCACTGCGCTAAGTGGTATTTATCAATTGGGATTTCCTATACCGGTGTGCATAAAACGGTCATAGGATCGGTTGATTAATCTCACTTTTTTGCATAGGTGATTCTTAATTCTCTTCTTAAGTACAAATGAAGGATTTTTAAATGCAAGCTTGATAATTTATACCAACACTAGTTAGTGATTTTTTTCACCAGTGAGACTGGCCTATTCAGACTAGAAATAATCCCTTAAATGTAGCCGATAGGCCAGTTTGAATATTGAAATATACATTGAGTTTTTCATGTACGCACTAACATTAATGCGGGTACTCCCCTTTGGGAATAGATCAGCACGTGGGGGTTGGGTGTTTAACATTTGTAACACAATGACTAGCTGAGTGCCCATCAATGCAGGTCTGGGCGAGGGGAGATTGCATGTCACTTTTCTACAAAAATGATGCACACTTTGTAAGGGTGCGCGCAACGCTGATATTTGTACACAAAACAAGACTTCTGCGCGATGTACATGGGTGCGCGTTAATATCGAGTGTGTGCTTTATGCGCTAAAATACGGTACATAATCCTGAGAGTCATACCTTTAATTTAAAAGGTAGAAATATCTAATAGCTTCCACTTTTCAGCAAATATTTGAAGGAGTGAAATAGAAATACTCTATGTATCAAATGCAGATAGTTAACATCAGCAGTTATTTGTGTAACTCCAATTAAATGAAGTATCAGAATGCCTTTATGAGAAATATGCTATGGACTGGCAAGCATTTGATCCACACCAATGGGATGAGAAACACTCATATAGCTTATTTATAAACAATTCTCAGAATACTGTTTTACTAGGATAGGCCAATTATATTAGACCTTCCATATAGGCCTAGATTAATTCCAAATATTTTGAAATTCAAAAACGACAGATCCTAACTGTCAAGTTGTGGATTTCTTTTGAAAGAACGTTGGAAAATACAGTAACTTAGATATTAAATAAAAACAGTAGCCTGATTGTCTTCCTTTAAAGTCTACACTTTAAGGTTAGATAAAGGTAGTGGTCATGTAAATGAAACAACCTTTTATACTTACTCTGCATCTTATAGTCAAAAGTGAGCTCTTCTCCTGCCCTGATGGAGCGTGTAGAAAACAAAGCTATTCTCGGGAGCCTCTCATCCAGGTTGTCAATAAACACGTTGTAGACTTGCAGGTTGGGGTTGCACTACAATACATAAAGATAAAGTGTTAAAAAATATGATCAAGTTATTTACACTCTGGAGCAGAAGGTAAATACATTTACATATATACATAACTGGGCAATAACTCAAATTGACAAAGTATGCCAAAAGTTCCATCCCACCTGACCAGTTAAACATTTTCAGAAATCTGTTTTAAAACAATCAAATGAAAACAGTGCTGAAGGTGCAGTCTGGGATTTTGACTACAGGTTCATACTTTCTGAGCTAAAAAGTTGTGCCATATTGTCATGAAAGTGAGTTTTCTGTTTGAATTTAATGGCTAACTAAGTAATGACAGTGATTCTACTTAAGAGTTTATGCAGAAATAAACAGCATGTTTATAACATAATTTGTTAACTGCAAAATCCCAGATTACAACTTGAAGAAAAAATGAAAAAGTTGTATTTCTCTGTAAAACCTAGACACTTGTGTGTGAAAAGCACAAGAGGCCACAAACAGGTATCTGATTGGCAAAGGAATATACAGAGCATAGTGCTGATCCAGAATCTGTCCCTAACAATAGGTCAGATCAAACTGGTGGCAGCTCTACTATAGTATATGGATGGTAAAGAACATATTTGAAAAAATAGTAGTAATCTTTAATTTATTTGTAAATGTTTCACTCAACGTCAAGAGTGTATGCCTCTTTAGCTTTTGCAGCAAGCTCCATTAGAACCAGTCAATCTAGCACACATGTTCGCTTTAGCTCTGGATGTTTTTGCTCCTCAGTATTTTGGAGCTCACTTGCACAGTAGGTATGCTGTTAATGAAACATGCACAGCAGAAACCAATGCTTCATTTAAACTGAGAGCAAAATTCATTAAAATTGTGCAGGATAATTATGAAACTTATTGCTGGTAATGATATTTGTGTTTACAGAAAAAAAATGTTTTATGTAACTTGTTTTTCGAACAGCATTTCCTTGTTTTACTTCTCAGAAGTTAATCACCATGATTTGTTTTAATATCAGTTAGCCTACTCACACCACTGACACCGGTGAATCAACAGATAAAAATGTCATACCTAAAAACCAGTGAAAATTTCATTAAACTAGCTCTGATTTCTCTACGCACAACACGTTTTTTTAATTTCTTAACTTTTAATTGTTCATTAAAGACAAATTATTATTTTTTCATATGCAGATAGTGCTCCCATAGAAAATGCACACATGGCATCATTGGTTTCAGCAAATAAGGATAATTCTGCGTTTTTACCATGCATGACAGCTTATATCAGTAGGCAAACAAATTGAAGAATAGGTAACTTGACTTAACTCTATCACTTATTATTTATAGACAGGAAAGTGATGGACATTGGTCTGCTTTCATGAAGATGCCCGTCGTTTTTTCTAGGGGTGCGCCGATCCGATATTCAGTATTGGTATTAGTCCGATACTGTCCAAAATCACTGGATCGGATATAGTAGGAGCTGGGGGAGTATATTCAGATCCAATACGATCACGGACTTAGTCCTAAACTGTCATACAAATGCTTAACACCTGAGCATCATCCCGTGGCCTATTTAGGATATTTTTATTTGTGTCCTTTGTTTTGTAAACTGTAACATATTTATTGTGATCAGTAGCTATTACATTGCACATCACTAGGCCTACCTCAAACCAACGAAAATAACGACCCACTTTCATTGTGCTGTAAATCTACACAATCTTGTTTTGTGTTGCATTAACGCAGGTGTATTATGCGATTCATATATTTTATTAAAGGGAAACTTTACCCTACAGCTATGGAAAGCCATTTTTGTCAATATTAAATAAATAAATATGGCTATGAAATAAGTCCTGAAATAAATAAATGACACAATAAATATATAAATATATTTAGACCTGGCATACCACAACAGTACGACTTCAATGATTCAGCATATGAACTGCAAACATCCACTCCATGTTTCACCAAGCGTCGCTGAAACAAGGTAACGTAGCCTAAGCCTATACATTGATGTTCACTGATTTTAATCCCATACTGTATTTGTAGCGATGTCGTGATGCGGTGTGACTAGATATGATGATTAGCTTTGATGTTTTTAAGTAGTAAACATATTCACGTTCAATTGCAAGAGATTATAGCCAAAAAAAAAACTTCACACACGCATGCACCCTCGTCTCTCTCACGCTCCAGTCAGACCAATTGCGGCAATGCATCACATATGCTTAAACTTTTATGTAGAAAAAATAATTTCAACATGCATTCACTGTATATACCGGGACGTGATGGAGAAACATATTGTATTGCAGTCTTTGCGAGACCGTGTTTGTATGTCATGTCTGCCAGATCCACTCGTACTTATGGGGAAGACATTATAATCAGCTACCAAAGTAATTAAGCATAAAATATCTTCAATTAACAAAAAATACAATACTACAAAACATGCTAATATCCTTCAACTAGCCTATGTAAAAAACTAAATGCTGTTCTTTTTCTATTTAACAAAATGCATATTTGCAATAAAACATTCCCCTTTTCAAAGCTACACTATGTGTAGGTGTTACCAACGCATGCAATTTAAAGCAAGATTTTTCGAACGGATGCTTCTCCTAAAATGCACTGCAATGCAAGCCAAATGCAGCATTCTATTGAAAATGAATGTATGTATTTCTGCTGTATCAAACTGCAATGAAGAAACTGGTCTGTCTGGGCACTCACTCAAGTGGGTAATTTGCAATAGGTGCAATCCTTTTTTGTAATGTTGTATTTAAGAAGACAAAACTAATGCCAAATGGCCTTTACTACTTAAGTTTGTAATCATAGTTTTACATGTTATACATGTTTTACAGTAAGTTGACTTAACTGTTTTTTTATATAACTGTTGGCACTGGCAATTATAAACTAGCCTGGAAAAATCCAGACCCAAATCCGGAGGATATAAGGGTCTGGCATCGAGTAATAAAAATGACCCAACTTGAGGGGCGGCACCAAGCATGCATTTGAAAATCTCACTGTACGCAATTGGATAACACTACGCCCCATCACCAGTGGTTTTTCGCTAAGCCCCTATGGCGGAGCTAACTGGTAGATAAAACTCTTGCCATATCAGGTCGGCAAAACAGCAAAAACGTCCTTTTAAAAAAAACAAAAAGTCTAACTCGTTCATTGTTGTGGCCAAAGCAGTTTTAAACAACTGGTGTTCATCCATAGTGATCTAACAATGTTTACAAATGACTTCGATGTCGCACCGCTGTCGTCATCTGTTTAACACGCCTCTGGCACGCCTATATCCGATACACCGATGTGATTGGTGCAGCTCGACTACAAGGGCATATTTAACGAGCAGAATTACTCAGTGCCAGATTAACTTGCTGAGCAAATTCAAATTGTGCTCTAAAAATTGCAATAAATAGGCTTAGTTTTGTAGCCAAATGTCGGAGTTCGAATAAATACCCTTTTTTTCTAAATAAAGGCCAAATGCTTGATAATTTTAAGCCACATAATTTTCATTATGCATTATTTGTTTTGGTTGTTTAAAAACACACAAGAAAATGTATCCGATTAATCAATCGATTAAGTGCTAGATTAATCGATTACAAAAATAATCGATAGCTGCAGCCCTAGTTACGTCCATTCAGTAATTTGTTTGAACTGCTGGTCACGATTCTACTGCAGACTTAATTAAGCACAGTCTATCATGCACACATAAAAATGCTGCAGGCAAAATCGAAATTAAAATACATTTAGAAGTGTTAATTTAAATAATAAATATAAAAAACTTCTTTGCAAATATAATTTAAAGACATTTCTTTTAATTAAATCGAAACATTCAAACAAAGTATTAGGCTGGTCACCGTCACCAAAGTCAGACAATGCATTCCAACGCAAGAGACTCTCAGTGCGCCAACTCTCGCTTCCAACATCAGAAAACAGGTCGGTGCGCAGCACAGTGAGAAATTTTAGTTTTTTCTTTACTAACATGATACATGGTCAAAACATCATCCTTCATCCAAGAGTTGCAAAACATAGCAGGGAATGGGAACCAGCAACAGAAGTAGTCACAGTATACTGGCTAACAGCTCAAGGCACCATATAAGTTAACATTAGCCTGTTAAGGCAAACAAATATTCCTGCCAGCTATTGGTAGTCTGCCAAATATCAGGAAAAGGCCTTTTTTTTTAACTATTGTTTATTGATGATAATCTATTTTTCCCTCCAAAAAAATTACAATTATTAGCAATGAATGTAATACATGAATATGCTATTACAACAGATTCAGAGCATTGGTGAGGAATCATCCTGCTAGCTATCCCTATTGTTAACTTCAGCAGATGATAACACTATAATGCCTAAATCTAACTAGATTATCAGTCATCAATTTATTAGGAATTCGCAATGATATTACATCGGATAGTAGGCTGTAGTACTTAATGGTATAGTAATATTATTTCCCAACATTTGTATTAATTTGCTGCTGGGTCATTTTAGGGCTAGTGTAGATGTGCACCGGTTAGCAGAAAAACTCTTTCATAGCCTACTCATGCACTATCCTGTATAAATCAGAGTTTTTGCAACAGCTTTGTTCAAGTTATATTATTAGATAAACCATGTTCCAGGTCTTAAATATGATTTGTTTGATCTCAAATAAGATTGTTTAATAATACTAAAGGTTGTGGTATCGGAATCGGTATCGGACATGAAAAAGTTGTATCGACTATCGAGCAACCCCTAATTTTTTTAAGCAATTGCTTTTCTAAAATGACATCGGTACTGTATGTGTCTGCTTGTTGTGTTATGTACTGCAGAAAGATGGCCGGGTAATTGAGAGGCAATTTATTAAGGGCCGAATAAACAAGAGTATAGAAGTATATTTAAATAACACTTGCCTGATGGCTGCTATTCTCGGCTGCTAGGCAATACATGTTGTGCTCTGTGCGTGATCTCGCAGAATATCGCAAAATCCCACAGGATCGCTGTAGCAGCCAAGAGTAGCAGTCATCAGGCAAGTGTTATTTAAATATACTTCTGGTGTACTTACAAACTTTTCAATACCTCAAAAAGTACAGAACATATTTGTACTACTGTATAAGTTTGGTACCATTCCGGGCATTATTAGTGGGGTTATTTACGAGATACACCCTTGATTCCATTACCGCCTGCACTAAGCCATTCGGCTGATAGCGCTAACTCGACGAATGTTATAACAAGGGAAAAAAGGTTATGGGGGGTTGTTTGGCTCGAGGTCAAGGTGGAAAGGACCCTAGGGTTATATTACTCCGAACCATCACTTTAAAGACCCTGCCTGAGGAAAACTGCTAAAAAGGTGTTACTAAAAAGTTAACTCGTATGATACTGTGCAACTCACACTGTGGTTGACAAAATGGGAGATGTTGCCATGGTGAGCGGCGTCCACTGTATAAACATCCTCAACGTAGTCCAGGTCAAACAGGTATGTGGCACCCTGACGATCGTAGAGGTGTCCTCTCTTCTCTGCCTCGTCCGATGTGATAATCTGATAGACGTACACACAGCATAAGTGTCTGCTGAGAACCAGGATAGCTACAAAGCAACTGCATATCATAAAGTTGGCTCAGATCATAAAAGCTGCCATAAAGAAATACTAACTACACTTCGTAAGTAATTTCCACAGACGTTTTGCTATTTTTTTATTTTGTTTGAAAAAAGTAAAATAATTGAAAAATTTAAGCATTCCTACGTTTCTTTTAAATGCATTATATTTAAAGGCAACACACATAATTAGCGAGCTAGATACTTAATATTACGTACCTCTCCAACATACTCCATGACAAAGGTGTTTTTTCTGATGTGCTGTAGTGTGCGCACGCCCCAGCCTCGGCCGTTTGCCGTTTTGAAAATGCACAGATCTAACTGAATGCCTCTCTGGACAACACGATTGGGGCAATCAAGCCCGCAGCAGCAGCGAGCGTTACATTCGTAGATGGGCTCCCCAGCTCGCACTCGCAACTGGCCCCTGTCAGTGTAGGCCAGCCGGTGGAGGGAGGCCCCAGGGCAGCAGCCTGCGATCGGATCACTAAAGCAGTCTTTACAATCACAGCCAACAGCCATCTCGTTGAGCACAATTCCCTCGCCCACCTTGTAGTTGTTGATGTAGGTGAAGTCCCTGGGAGGGCCCTCCAGGTCAACCTCATTCAGGACAAAGATGCGCCCCGGGTGGTTACGGGTCTTGTTCAGGTCAGCCTCCCAATGCTGAAGCTTTTTGCGAAGCTTGGCTTTCTCTACCAGAATCCAGGCCACATCTTTGTCCAGACGTTTTGGGCACGTGGTCCGCCTCTTCAGCCGCCTCAGTTCGTGCTCCATGTCCACATGGAACTGTGCCATCAGCTTCCTGCACTTGAGGTTCTTGCGGGGCTCCCAGGTGTTGCTCGACTCTGGGTAGCCCTTCCATTTGACCAGGTAAAACTCCTCCTCCTGATATACAATAAAAGGACACATGATTTGCGTTATAACACAAATGAACGTAACAATTAAAACTTCTTTCTATTAAATACTAGTGAAGCAGTAAGCATTTCTTGTAGTGGATAACATTTTGGTGGTCTTACAAATTGAATTTATTGCACATTAATTGAATACATTATTAGACAACTCAAGCGCAAAAATAACACTACCGATTGTTTGGATTAGGTTATCAACATTTAAGATTCTGATTCATTGAAGTAAAACTCCCACCACCCCCGATACAGTACATTTTTGAAGTTGAGTATGTATACATAAAAACATGCCTGTAGTAAGCTAGAGAGGTGATTTTGCTATAATGGCTGCTGCAATTGAAGAGATTAATCCATAATTTTAAAAGTGTTACTTGTAGAATTTGAGCCACAAACTATTTTTCTTTCAATTGACCAACTTACAAATGCTGTAAAAATTGCATTTCTCATCCAAGAGTTGGTGTAGTGGTCTAAGCTCCCGACTCTGGATCACTGTCTGTGCCCTTCCTCTTTGTCTACCCCTACCTGTCTCCCTGGATTCTGCTTCCTCCTGTCAATAGAAGAAAAACATACCCACCCAATCTGGAAGTACATTGTGCTCTGTGCAGTGTGTGTGTGTGTGTGTGTGTGTGTGTGTGTGTGTGTGTGTCTACAAAGGAGACTGAATGATCTGCCAGCTGGTCTCTAGCGTATTCAAAAATTGTGAGGTGCTTGTAATATATAAAGATTATTCCTCCATTCTAAATTCCCCAAACATATAACCCTTGGCTTTCTCCATATTACTCACTTACCCCAATACATATGACTAGGTGTTTTATGCATTTAAATTGATTTGTCTGAAGTACCATTACTATTCTCTCCCTAACGTTTAGTTTGTGTTTAGGTAGCCCTGACAATTTCCACGATTTTCATTTATAAATAATTGGATGCTTGAATCACCAATTTCATTTTGATCTATCAAATAAATGAATTACACAGTAATATTTCAGTAGTGAAATGAGGTTCATTGGATGAACAGAAAATGTACAATATGCATCAAAATGAAATTCAACAAGATTTGACAGTGCTGTCAGCCCTCGAAAAATGCAAAGAAAATTTGTTTACTCACAATACTAATGTGTTAACTTAGGAAGAGCACAGAAATCAATATTTGATGGAATCATAATTGTATAATAACAATAATAATAATTATTATTATTTCACATTGATAGGTGACTATGCCAATACTGGAGGAAACGATACCACGCGACTTGGGTTTGTGGACATCCACATTCCTTGATCACATTCCGGTGGATTACAATAGGGTTGAGTTAACAAACATTTTCAGTGGTCTCTTATTTTTTTTCACATATTTGTGAATTACTGTCAAAAAAAATTATGAATTATATATTTTATATAATATTTTAATCCCTACATTAACAACAATGTACAAATACGTGTGCACTTCACATGCAGTCCTGACCCAAATGGCATTCCATATTTGTTGAATGTTCCCCAAAAGCTTTTTCGGCATCAAAACGCTTTAGGCCCGACGTCCACCAGACATGTCATAATTTAGCACACATAATATTCAGCTGAGCCATTGTGCCCAATTTACTGCATTGTTTGCACATGTTCTTCATACTGGCCATCTGACTCATTACAATGTTGAGGAGATATTTAGCTTTTACTTGGTTCCCTGAAGTATTTGATCAAAATACAATTTCTACCGGGCTATTCTGTGCCAGTACAAATTATTTTCAGAGAATGGAAGCTGTATTTAGTTTCAGTTACTACTTATCACAATTATGGCTACTACTATCAGTTGAAATAAGTATGCTTCTACTTTACAGCAAATTAGTTTTTCAGATATTAATTGAAATACCAAGCAGATCATCAAATATGAATTGCCAGTTCATATGTGACACTGTATTTTAATTAGAGCCCGACCGATATATTCATTGACCGATATTATCGGTAAATATTAGCAGTTTACAGATATATTTGTATCGGTGATATTTCCACCGATAACGACCGATATATTTGTTTGCAATTCCTTATTTGTCCGGAACAGGGCGCTATTTCACTAAATATAGTTTTGAGCATTACAAGAAGACATTATCTTAAAAAGATTAAAACAGTGGGGATGAAAGAGCTGCTCATAACAAGCTGCTTATAAAGGTGAGTTGAAAACCAGCTTTCCGGTGTAAGAGTCACACAAAATGTACATCAAGTTTTACATTGCATAAAAATGTTTTTGGGGTTATAAGATAGATAGACGCTATGGCCATATTAAGTTTCTGAGTATTAACTACTGAAGTCATATTGTTTCTGAATATGCATTTTTAATAAAAAGCCTGCAGTGTTTACTACTCCAGCTCTGGCATAAAAAAGTTTTCCAAAACTTGAGAATGTCAACACCTGCGTTTCACCATTTTCATGACATCTACTTTATCTAGCTATGTAACTAACGTTAGCTCTCTAAGACTGGTAGCACGCCATTTTAATGAATAGAAACCTAGCAATAACAGACAGCACCGCAGTTTTGGTGGGAATCCATTAATCTTCGAAAGCTTGTTGAGATAAATAAGTTTCTTCTTTGTTGTGTGTTTTCGAATAAATATGGTTTCTCCAGTCAGGAGAAAGCTATTATGAGAAGGTATATGACCGATTTCGGCAAAGTTAGCAAACCATTTAAATGACAACCCAGCAAGCTGCCACCCTGTGCACAAGCTAGCCTAATGTGATAAGCAGCAGTTATTTATTTTCATTATATTAAGTGAAGGAACAATTCTAAATGCATCTTATTTTCTATTTTGCCTGCAGCATTTTTACATGCGCATGATAGACTGTGCATAATTAAGTCTGCAGTAGAATCACGATCAGCAGATCAAACGACTGAATGGAAGTAACGCCAAAAATCCTGACTCTCAACTTGCTAAAAGGAATTGTTCAAAAGTAATATGAATCGCATAATACACCTGCTCTAATGCAAAAAAACGAGACAGTGGAAATTTACATTTATCTAATACTGATCACAAAAACATTAGTTTCAGTAAACAACACTGCAAGGACACATAAAAATTTTCTAAATAACACTCAGGAAACAGACAAAGCTGATAAGCTAACTAACGAACAAATTAGCTGAGTTGATTTGAGGTAAGCCTACGGAGCAGTTAAGTTGCTCAGAAAAGCGATTATGGTTTCCTTCAACAAAATACAAAATTATAAAATTAGAAAGACTCATTATTTTTTAAGACCTTGGAAAAATAAGATTTCAGACTTTTTAAGACAATTTTAGTCCTTAAATTCTGGAAGATGAAATTAAGACTATTTAAGACCTTTTTAAGGAACCGCGGGTACCCTGCTTTGAGTGTCTTTGGAGTCTGGTTTTAAGCACAATCCATGCAGCAAAATGTAGATTTTGAATTTCAGCTAAAGTAATAGAAAAAGTTGTATCGGTATCTGCAAATTTTTCCCACTCAAAATCGGTATCGGATTCAAAAATCTCATATCGGTCGGGCTCTAATTTTAATTACTGAGATATATTTTGTATCTGTGTGTCTTTTTCCAAACTTCCGGTTGTGCCACAGCAATGGTAATGCAATGTACAAGTTGACATTTTTGAACGTGTGCGGTACACAAATCGCAAGACCGCAAGACATTCGCACCATTGTGGACTGCTTCATTGACAATGAATGACTTCCAGTGCAACGTGTCTGGTGGGTGTCCAGCATTATTTATAGTGGCATGTGATCAACAAATTCTGCTATTAGGGGTCTCTTTTTTATTACTCAAATGTTGATATAACACTACACAGTGCTTTGATACGTAAGGAAAGCGTCAAAAATATTATTTTATAGATGGACCGGCGCGGGTCCACTCCAATACAGTGAGGAAGCACAAATCGTCATGCCCTCATTGCAATTAGCCTTTCGCCGAGCCCCGCCCCCCTTAGTTATTGTTGCTACGCCCGACAAACAAATGGTCAAACACCCGACCAGTGCAACAGATTGCCATAACGGAAAAGGTATACCGTGCGTGTCAGTTACCTTTTTTGGAGCATTAACTCTGCGATATCCTCAAGATCGAGGCAAAAGGGGTTACAGTATGCAGTGGA
>JACXGM010004764.1:15720-26910 GCA_016801145.1 Umbra pygmaea
CACACACACACACACACACACACACACACACACACACACACACACACACACACACACACACACACACACACACACACACACACACACACACACACACACAGCTATCCTTGTGGGGACCAAAAAAACAAAAAAATCCATAAATCCCTGTGGGCCTGGAATATGGGATGAATGACAGCAGTGTTCATGCCTGTTGAAGGATGATGACCCCAATGACACTGGAGAAACACATAAAAAATGTGTAAGATTGAATCCAAGGGGCGTAATAGAACAAAAACATTGGACAGATGAAAATGTGAATCGCTTACTCTAATAATGTCACCCAAATCCCACGGGAAAAGCAGTTGTCTGCATTGTCGGCTGTCGATTGTATTTCAATTCCATAGTATTATGTAGCATCAAATTGTATTTGTTTTATATCAGCAATTATCACTGTAGAAATCAAAGCAACATTTGCATCTCTTGCCAAACATAATTACTGTGTGTATCATACATCATACGTTTTGATTCTTTGAGTGCAAGATCCAATTGAACTTTCTATGTCACAAACTATGTGAGTTGAAATCAAATATACAGTTCACTGTTTCATTATTGTCTTTTACCTGAGATCTCAACAAACAGCATATCCAATCATCACCTGGTTGGTTCCCTATTGGCTCTGTGCCCACTATATGCCTCTCTTTTCAGCTACAGCAGGAGGCCGATTCGCTGTTTGGAGAGGATTTAGAGCTGTCAGGTTCATGTCAAACGTACGGCACTGTGCAGAGCCGGGCGGAGAGGCTGAACGGGGCCTGGGATTAGAAAGGAGAAGGAGTGCAAATTCCTGCAGGGGAGGGCCATGCATGCGGTTTAGGTTTCCACAACACACGTCACCCTCAGCATGGTGGAAAACTTCCAGGGAGGGTGAGAGAGTACATAGTGCACTACATCAGCTCAGAGCCCTAATTGTAGCGACATACTTTAGTGTTCTTCATTAAATTGGGGATGTCAACATTCCTTTTCATGTTGAGTCGGTGGAGGCTGGACAACCAGTTTAGTTCTAATCAATGGAAATATTTCCGTTCTGTGTTGTGACCTCTAGCATCAACTTGAATAAATATGCGAGTTATTATGCAAGAGGTAATACTTTTGCATACTTCATGAGTTGTTTCATTTTTTTTGCAGAAGAACCTGTTTTGCATCCAGCTGCATGGTTTTTCCTTGAGGGTAGTGCGATCAGTATATCAAGTTCAAGTGTACAGTAGCAATGTAATGTAACGCTTAGCTGATGGCATGCCCGAATGCAACCCCTGCACTAGCTAGCGCAGCTTGCCTTTCTTACTTGGCTATGTAATTAAACCATGCAGCCCAACTTATCATACATCTTACCTTAGGCCTTACATGTAATCTCTCTTTGCACAAGATGCCAGAATCAAAGTCAGTGAATTTTCCATTGCTTTGAACAACACAAAAGACTAGGCATGAAGCAAGTTAGCTATTGTTCTATTCAGCATAGTGATTGCACAGTGTAAGACTGGTGGGCAGCCAATGAAATGCAATACATTACAGCATCTCCTCCCTCCCACAGCACAGCATGTGCCTTTGGAAGGCTCCAGATAGTATGGTACATGTATTACAAAGAGCTGGCACTTAAGTGACAAAGCTTGTTGTCATCATCTCACAGAGATCCCAGAGGCCTGTAATAACAGACATCTAGGTACAGACAGCGTCACTTTACCAGGGTGTTCCTGTGATTGACAGCTGGATAACCGTCTGAGATGGCTGTGTGTCAACACCTCCGACCAGACCCACTGCCGGGCTCAGTTGGATCAGAAAGGCAAAGCAGTGTTGGTACATGCATTCAAGCACTGACGGCCCATCATCACTGCGCTGTGACTCACAGATCTAATAGTGTTGATCTCTGGGACCGGCTCTGATAAGGTGGATTTTGCTTTACGCTGCTATCTTAGAGGAGGGTCTTTGAGGATCACGTTGGGAGGTAGCTTGGTACATTTTGATTTACTGTGAAGGACTTTCTTGCACTGCTGATTCATATGTTTGACAGGGTAAGCAAGAGGTAACGAGAGAGAGAGAGAGGCAATGAGAGAGAGACAATGAGAGAGACTGTCAAATCCAGCCCAGGGAGGGCAGGAATGGACACATGAACTGAGAAATGGACTCCTCATTATATTTGTGTGTCTGTATTACTATGGGGTTTTATGATATTTGTTGTATATGGGTTTACTATGGGGTTTATTATATTTGTTGTACATGGGTTTACTATGGGGATTTATTATATTTGTTGTATATGGGTTTACTATGGGGATTTATTATATTTGTTGTATATGGGTTTACTATGGGGATTTATTAAGTGTGTGCCACTCCTTGTTCTGCTGATTGCCTATTCGGGGTTGATTGAGAGACCGGTGGTAGTCAGGTTGCTAGTTTACTTCCCGACTGCCAAATGTCACTGTTACCTTTTGACCAAGTCGGTTTACCCTAAGTTGCTCCAGGGCGATGTCCCTGTATTCAACGTACAGACCTTTTTACACTACTATAGATTCAATCTAGATCTAGAAAGTGACATCAATTTTGCGTCAATAGATTTTTAAAGGTCTAAATATGTGAACATCTGAATTCTTGTTTGACACCTCCGGAGGTAACGTATAACACTTTCCCGACAGATGCCTCTATGACTTATCAGGTCTAGTGACAGATCTAACAGTGATGTGTGTGTGACGCGCTGCATGCTGATGTCGAGGTCTGACATTCTAAAGTCCTTCCGGAACAATGCTATATGTAAACAATGGACTCACCAAGCTAGTAGCACAGAAGAGAGCCTAGCTATGTTATTCATTAGCCTTCTAGTTCATGGCAATAACAAACTTACATAAATGTTATTGCAGGACTAAGGACAGAAATGGTGTTTGTGGAGTTACCTGCCTGTTCTACCGTGAAAGAGAGGAAACATTGTTGTGACAAAATATACTTCATACAATACTTCATGGTTAGTGCTTATATTCTGTTTTATGTCATCCTTAGTTAAAAACATGACACAAATTAATGTAATTCAGGACTTTATGGATTGTTGTGTAAAATTTAAATGGTCCAAAATTTACTGCAGTGGCTAGCTAGCCAACATCGTTTGCTTGGTTTAGCTATATAGTTAGCGGTGTGTTAGATCTGCAACAGAACAAACCAATATGTCTTAACTGACATCGCAATCTTTAGTCACACTAGTGGTCATATAAAACCTGTTTAGTTTACCAACTAAATATTTTTATCTTTTGTGGTAATCAGTGAGATGAATTTACCAATCTTTATACAGAGAAAATCAACTGACACCCATGTCTCTTCTACAGCAGAGCCCTGTATGTCTCTTCTACATCTGAGCCCTGTTTGTCTCTTCTACAGCTGAGCCCTGTATGTCTCTTCTACAGCTGAGCCCTGTATGTCTCTTCTACAGCTGAGCCCTGTTTGTCTCTTCTACAGCTGAGCCCTGTATGTCTCTTCTACAGCTGAGCCCTGTATGTTGCTTGCATTGTCTTTCTATGCTGATGAGACAGACATGAATAGTTTTTATAAAATAAACTGTATTTAGAGTAGTTTTTTTGGGGACTTCCAAAAATGTGGTTCTGATATCTTGAAAATAGCATATATTTTTGGTTTTCTTTGCATTTAGTAAGCCAGTGGCTGACCTGGGTGTTGGTCTATTGATATGTAGCTACATAGGATACAAGTTAAATGTTTTCCTGGCTGTGTTATTCATTATTTTTGTGCTGCCTTGAGAATTATACTGGCAAATACTAGCTAATGCTTTCACCCACCTTATGCTTATTTCACTCACCTAAAGGATTATTAGGAACACCCGTTCAATTTCTCATTAATGCAATTATCTACTCAACCAATCACATGGCAGTTGCTTCAATGCATTTAGGGGTGTGATTCTGGTCAAGACAATCTCCTGAACTCCAAACTGAATGTCAGAATGGGAAAGAAAGGTGATTTAAGCAATTTTGAGCGTGGCATGGTTGTTGGTGCCAGACGGGCCGGTGCTCAGTTATTGGGATTTTCACGCACAACCATTTCTAGGGTTTACAAAGAATGGTGTGAAAAGGGAAAAACGTCCAGTATGCGGCAGTCCTGTTGGCGAAAATGCCTTGTTGATGCTAGGGGTCAGAGGAGAATGGGCCGACTGCTTTAAGCTGATAGAAGAGCAACTTTGACTGAAATAACCACTCGTTACAACCGAGGTATGCAGCAAAGCATTTGTGAAGCCACGACACGCACAACCTTGAGGCGAATGGGCTACAACAGCAGAAGACCCCACCGGGGACCATTCATCTCCACTACAAATAGGAATTAGAGGCTACAATTTGCAAGAGCTCACCAAAATTGGACAGTTGAAGACTTGAAAAATGT
The DNA here is from genome assembly GCA_016801145.1 of Umbra pygmaea. Taxonomy (NCBI): domain Eukaryota; kingdom Metazoa; phylum Chordata; class Actinopteri; order Esociformes; family Umbridae; genus Umbra; species Umbra pygmaea. Next base: position 20,119 of record JACXGM010004764.1, read on the forward strand.
TGCCTGGTCTGATGAGTCTCGATTTTTGTTGAGACATTCAGATGGTAGAGTCAGAATTTGGCGTAAACAGAATGAGAACATGGATCCATCATGCCTTGTTACCACTGTGCATGGTGGTGGTGGTGTAATGGTGGGGGGGATGATTTCTTGGCACACTTTAGGCCCCTTAGTGCCAATTGGGCATCGTTTAAATGCCACGGCCTACCTGAGCATTGTTTCTGACCATATCCATCTCTTTATGGCCACCATGTACCCATCCTCTGACGGCTACTTCCAGCAGGATAATGCACCATGTCACAAAGCTCTAATAATTTCAAATTGGTTTCTTGAACATGACAATGAGTTCACTGTACTAAAATGGCCCCCACAGTCACCAGATCTCAACCCAATAGAGCATCTTTGGGATGTGGTGGAATGGGAGCTTCGTGCCCTGGATGTGCATCCCACAAATCTCCATCAACTGCAAGATGCTATCCTATCAATATGGGCCAACATTTCAAAAGAATGCTTTCAGCACCTTGTTGAATCAATGCCATGTAGAATTAAGGCAGTTCTGAAGGCAAAAGGGGGTCAAACACAGTATTAGTATGGTGTTCCTAATAATCCTTTAGGTGAGTGTATTTGTAGCTTTGATGATCTACAAACTTTCCCACAGACTCTGGCCAAGATGCAGGCAGTGGCAGCAGCCAGTCCATCAACCATCCCTTTGCTTGATTAACCCTCCTCGAGCCAGCGAAAGACCCCTTATACTGACATGTTGGTCAGTATACCATGTTACTGAGCTTCATACAGGGATTCTACATGACACAAGACAGTGTATTCAACTGAAATGCTATTCCAGCTGTTACATGTTTGGGTTGTCTTGAGAACTGAACCCACCTTATACTTGTGCAAACTAGTCACATAACATATTTTAACTATTTGTATATTTTAACAAAGTAACTCACTTTAACTTTGTTCATCTACAACATGTATCAACAATCCTGGTCCTGGAGATCTACCACCTTGTATGTTTACTCCAACTGCACATAATATACCCTCATTCAGCTTATCAACCAGCTAATTATTATAATCAGGTTTGCTAAATTGAGGTTGGAGTGAAAACCTACAGGGTGGTAGCTCTCCAGGACCAGGATTATTGGACTCGGGCCAAGACCTCATCCAGTCCACCAGTGATCACCGCATATCTATCAGCAGCCCAAAGCCTTGGACCAGTCCTAACACTTTGGACAGTACAAGCTGAGAGAGAAAAGGAGACAGAGACATGGAGCTCCATCAGCTGGATAGAGAGTGTGACATTGAGTGTCACCGGCCGGATCTGGAAGCAGCATGGGCGATAACAGGGGAACTATGAGACATTGGCATTCAACAACACGCAGATACCAGGCTTGAAAGAATGGAGAACAACCTTTTCAATGTGAGCCTTTTCATAAAAATGTCCACCCTGTTAACTAAAGTAATACAGCAATGAGAAAGTTTTAGAGCACACAGAACTGCTTCAGGTTTTTCCCTATGTTGCATTTGTTTATTTGGCTGGGGATAATAATCAGTTAGATTTATGATTTATATGCTGAGGTATTCTTCTGGCTCTAAGGAGTGCTCACTCTAGTTTCTATGGTTTCCCGTTGCATCTTAGGATGATCCTAGCCTATCGACTACACCTCAACAATAACTGGCCTAATCACTCCTTGCTGTCCAGTTCCAATGTCAACCTGGTTTTGTTGCTGGTCTGGTGTAAGCCTAAATATTCATGCTGGTATTGCCCACCACCCACCTGGTCATCCCCACCCAAGTCGACCTGGTTGTGCCGCTGACGTGCAGTTTTAAGCCCATCTACCCACACACAGTCAGCCAACAAAGCCTCATCACTGCATTGCCGAAGTGTTACGCATCCCTGTCAGCCTGTGTGAACCCCTGGTTAACTATAGAGGCCCTTTGAGCTCGCTCATAGTAGAAATAAAAGCCTTGGTGTATGCCAGCACAACCTCACTCATGACACCTGAATAGCTCAGCAGACACTCCTGCCAGCCAGCCTCACAGCTGGGCCCTCAACACGTAACGCAAGGCACACTTTCACAAGTCAGACCTGAGAATATACAAGACCATGTTTTTCAGACACTCCTGTATTGATAGTAGACAATGAAGCCCATTTCAGCTGACCTCAGAACTTGGCTTGCAGCTGTGCAACTATAGGTTACTACGAGGTTAGCCACGAACTAAGGTCCAGTGACAGACGGGATCGAAATGACCCAGATTCACTTCGCCGTTGGGAGCAGAACAGTTTCAAGCAGTGTTATCAAACTTTTTTCAGGTAGACTAGTTGCTTAGAAGAATGACCTCTTTCTTCAAGGTTGGCAGGCTGGATGAGTGGGGGTTGCGGGGGGTGATTTGGTGTTTCGTTCACCAGGACCCAGTGTGGATATGAACATGAGCTCATGCTAAGTTAACACTGTGGCCTTCGCTTTGGGCTGTGCAGGGCTGTAGATCCAACACCAGGCCAGAGGAAGGCAGCTGCTCTCTCTCATTTACTCCTCTAATGGATGGATATATTTTCCTCTGACCTCATCCCTCCTTTCGCATTTACTATACCATATTCATCCATTCACCATTCCGGCCAGCAATGACACCCCAATTATTGCCAATGTTCAATGTAATTTAAATTTAAATTGCTTTCATTGGAATGGAAAACATTTGTTTTAAAACTAACATTAGTGAAAACAAAATAAAATGGAAAAATTCAGTACTTAGTAAACATTCCACAAAATGCAAAAACATTTTGACTATTGTGTTTGCTGTATACGATGAAGTAAACATGTGAAAATAGTTATGAGTAAAAAGGGCTAGGGAAATAAATAGTTTTATTTGTCTCTCCCTTCCCCTGAAGAAGGCAAGATTCACATTCTCTCTCATCCACACATTTCCATCTCTGCAGCATGGCATAACAAGTAATCATTATATTCCAATACATTAAAGTGAATACTCACTAAAATAAATAGATTTTGTTAATTATGAAACTTTTCCACCACTCAATATCCAGAGTCACCTATAGTACACTACCTTAAACCAGAGTCCTAAATACCTTTTTCCCACCCACTCAACATCTTTATAAAACAAAATCTATTATGCACAGGTTTGGGGAGTAATTGATTACAAGTAATCTGATTACAATATTTTTGTTGCGTTACTGGCAAAACATTCTTTATTGGATTACAGCTACTTTTGAAAAAAATTTAGATTGCTTTTAGATAATTTTACATATGTTAGTAGTCGATTGTCTATTGAAAAATGTATCAAAAAATATATATATTTTTTTTATATTATTGAAATTATGCTGTTCTATTTTTATCATCTAGTTGCTATGATAAGTGAATTACATAATTGGTTTATGGTTCACAAACTACAGTTTTTGGTGGTAAATTATCAAAATATGCTATGTGCAATTGTCAAGAAATAAACAAAAATTAGTAAATATTAATGTACATAATATTGGACCTACATAACTTTTCTTTTGGTAGAAAATGCCGTCAACAATTGCCATCAGTCCACCTATATTGGCCTTATTGACACACTGGTGTGACCTTTCTGTTTATTCTGGGGTGCTACTGTATGACCTTTTGGGGGCCACCAAATTTCTATTTTGATCTATGTACAATGTAAAGCGACCTTGAGCTATGGAAAGGCGCTATATGAATAAAACTTCTTCTTCTTCTTTTTCTTCAACCAGGTTATGTAAACAACATTCCTGCTATGCCATTTAACTAATTATAAACTAGCTTTTTAATGAAATCTGAAAGTATTTCGGATGGGTAACTGTAACTGTAATGGATTACATTTAAAAATTACCTTCCCAACCCTGATTACGCAAACTTCACCAACTAAGTACTTAAGGATTAAGATAAAAAATAAATAGATAGCTTTTCAACTTTTTGAACTGTCCAAATACTCTATGTACACCTCACGCATTACAATTGGAAAAAATTTGGAAAATGTCAGAAACTGTTATTGGAAAAGTTTATTAACCACATGGCAGACGTGGTACTAGTACCCCAAGTCTGTAACTATAATAACTCTGCACAGCTTCTACCCCAAATTCAAGAATGTTAAAAAAAACCTGCCAAAGGATTATTAAATGGCAGTTCAGCCTCCATTTTATACAATCCATTTAGTCCTGACTGCTGTACACCCACACTCCAATACACTCAATACAGTCCGGCACACTCCAACACAATCAAACACACTCTCACACACACCGTGTGTTGCTATTTTCTGTCATTACATTTTTTTATTTAATTCTATCTGCATTTTGGAAAAGGGCCAGGAAATAAGCGTTTCACTGTTAGTCTACACCTGTTGTTTATGAAGCATGTGAGGAATAACTTTTGATTTAATTATAGGCCAGGGCTGGACCAATAAGTAAGCCCCTCTCTTCTGGCCTTAACCATTCTGCAGTTCTGAGATGAGAGAGAATCTCCCTGGGACACAGAGTAAAGGATTTGCATTTTATCACACTTCAGTCCATGTATATGATCGCTCAGTAAGCTACACATTTCTGATGCTCTGATTGGTTAGCCACATATTCCCATCTGACCAATCTGGCTATGTTCTGACCAACCTTCTGATCGATGTCTATAATCTAGGTCACAAAAGTAAATAGAGGAATATAAAAACAAAGTGGACATGCGGTGGGGCAGTGAGCATATAGGGGATGGTTTTTAATACATTTCAGTGATGCAATTCTTGAACCGTTCCCATAGGAGAAATGAGGAAAAATAAAAAAGTGCTGCAGCAAAACATTTTGTCGCCTGGCAACAAGGGTCTACAAGCACCAGTTGTACTGAGTTATGAGGCACAGTGGAGCATGACTTTTAGCCACAGATATGGTTTCAGTATTGTGAGGGGGGCAGGAAGGCCACAGACTTTCCACCTGCCCTGAGATGTCAGAGTCTATGACGGGTGACACCCAGGTCCACAACCCTCTTCATTCTGGAACTACCGGATCACAGAACCTCTAAGGGCAAGCATTTACACAGATGATGGTCAAAAGAATAACTCATTACTTTTAAATAAGCAATGCGTCGTTTAAATGTGGGATCTCAATAGGGATAGAGGAAGCAGTTTGAGAGAGATGGGGTACAGATTGTGGATTTGGGACAGTGATGAGGAGGTAAAGATGGATGAGGGAAGTGGGGGAGATGACAAGGGTTGTAGCAGAACCTTAACACTCCCTGGGGGCGTCTAGTGGTCCCCTGATGCTGGAGTTCAGACAGGGACTAGGGCTTCGGGACACCTGTTTTTGGGCTGAGCAATGCAGGACACAGCGCTAGAATGCCTCTGTGTGCATGTGTGCCATGTCCGTACGTCTGTCTAGCCGGCTTACATGATTTTGTCTCTGTTCCACATTTCATATTATTCTCCTAGATATTGAGCATACGTCTTCCACAGAGCTCTGTATGTCAGCCTGCTGTGAACCATTTCTGAACCATGTTCACTGAAAGGCTCAGCTCGATGCTGATGGGATGACAGCCTATGCACTTTTACCCTTGTCACTGGGTACATGTCAGCCTGTTCCAGCTGTTGCCTCAAATCTGAACTACGTAGGATCAACTATCTCTACTTGAATCCATGGCCTAAGAATTGGTGGTAAATACATAACAACGACCCACTGTCCATTCTATAGACGTATCAGGGATTTCTTTTTTTTGCTGATATTAAAGAATATCTAACATTATGAAAACATGCAAGAACACAAAGGTCAGTTTCACAGCTTTTTTGACAATGATTAGTGATGTTTATTCAAAGTCAATATAGAGATCAGTTGCTTCAATAAATTTGACATTGTTATAACATGTGTTGGCAATAGCTTAGAACTTAAACCTATAATACTTTTCTGCTTGACCACATCTCTTGCTAGACATATTATTTGTGCGTGTTGCTTTCTTCACTTGTTGTCATGGCTTTATAGGTAGCAGGGAGTAGTAGAGACAAAAGCAAAAGGTAAAGCAAATGTATTTAATCCGAAAACCAACTTTACAAACTGAAAGTGACTTTGTGGAGTCAAAATGGCAGAAGCGTATAAACTCTCATGACAAACACACACACAACATTGACAAGCTAAATTACAACAACGAACCACAGCTTACGAGAGAAACATCGGAAATAAATACATGTAGTGATGACTGGATTGATCTCAGCTGTGTGATGTTAACTGCAAAACAAGCTGATCTATTGGATCAAGTAAAAGTAAAAGACAACAGTCCCGGAGACACATAAATATGTAACGAGTTGGTGGGAACCAGTTACAATCAACTCCAAACTTATTCTCTCACAGATTTGTGGAAATGTATCAATTTGACAAATTAATTTATTTATTTAACCAGGCAATATGTGCATAATCATCAATAAAAGGGGGGGGGGTAGCATTTTATATAAACAAATGCTACTTATAGATATGAGTTAGAGTACAGCTCATGGCTCTATTTCAGTCAAGCAGTTACTTTAAGTATTTAATGTTAATCAGCATGCGAGATAAACCAGACTGAAACTTCTCGTCTTTTGAACTCATGCTACCTACCCTTAAGGAAGATGTAATAATAATAATAATTCGTTCAGCTTATATAGCGCTTTTCAAGAACCCAAAACGCTTTACACAGTGAGGGGGAAAGCCCACCTCATCCACCACCAATGTGTAGCACCCACCTGGGTGATGCACGGCAGCCATTTTGCGCCAGAACACTCACCACACATCAGCTATCAGGTGGAGAGATGAGTAGTTATATATGCCAATTAGGAAGG
>JACXGM010004764.1:27010-37248 GCA_016801145.1 Umbra pygmaea
CTAAGCAGGGCAGATGTCCCCATCACCACCCTGGGGCATTGGGATTGATCTTTAGACCAGAGGGAAGAGTGCCCCCTACTGGCCCTCCAACACCACTTCCAGCAGCACTGGTCTCCCATCCAGGGACTAACCAGGCCCAACCCTGCTTAGCTTTAGAAGCAAACCAGCAGGGCAATACAGGGCTCTATGCTGCTGGCATGTAACATAGTTGTTAAGACAACTATCCATCTTTCTTATAGTACCTGGCTAGTGATTGACTTGTGATTGACTCCTGGAAGCACACACACACATTTCAGGTGTAGCTATTCTCGTGGGGACACACAAATCCTGAAATCTTTAAAAATCCACTAACCTTAAACCTAACCCTAACCTTACACTAACCCTAACCTCACCCCAACCTTAACCTTAACCTCAACCTAACCCTAACCTTAACCTCAATAACCTAACATGTATGCCTAAACTTAACATAGTCTTGATGCCTAAACTTAAACCTAACCCATAATGTCTGAAAACAGGTTTTACCTACCTTGTGATAACTTCAGGTCCTCGGTGACGTAAAACAGACCCACACACTCACAGTTATGTACAGCTAACCTTGTGAGGACCAGAAAACATAAAAATCAATGTTACCTAACCTTACCCCAAATTTTAGCCCTAATCCTAACCTAACCTTAACTTAACCCATACCTTAACCTAATCTTAAACTAACCCTAACATTAACTATATATCCACAATATCCTAATATTTATTTATATGTTTATCATATGCTTAAATTTAACATTAAACCTAACTTATATTGCCTGAACCTGAAAGTACCCTACATTTTAACCCTAAACCTAATTGTAACCTTTGCCCTAAACATAGCCCCTAAGCCAGAAATTGTCTTTGTCCTCCTTTACACCAGCAAAAGGTTCTAATATGGGCATTTGTGTCCAGTACCGGTACTACTATCCTTGTGAAGACTTCTGGTCCTAATATGATCTGTTAAACCAAAACACACGCATACACACACACAGGCCGTGCTTTGCTCTCCATCCTCTATACACTATCTGTCCAGCAACAAATGCTGTCGTAGTGTGGAAACTTGTTATGTCTTAAACTACATCCTTATTTAATATCACGTCAAGTTATCAATGTTTGTACCCACCCAGCTGTTTGACTGTAACAACAATCTGTAAAACATATCCAATGTTTTCTGGCAATCATTGCACAAATAGAAAACAAACTGTCAATTACAGTGAACAAAGGAATATATAACATGTTTCAGGCTGAATTCCTGCCCTGTAGATGTTAAAAATACCGGACATACTATACAGGAACAAGCAACCCATCTGGTATGTATGTTCACTGTAATCAGTGTGAGAGCTAGGCTGTATTTGAGGATAGAACCTCTTATTTGGGTTCACATCTGAAGAAGTGATTTTCAGCTGTCTGTGTCCCCGCTTGGGTTCCAGGCAGCAGCTTCTGTCTCTGCCCAATGCATTACAGCCCTGTTAAACCAGATGGCAACCACACAACGCAACACAGCCTCATCCAGACCAGAGCCACTCACAACACCATGAGGTCGTCTGACTCATCAGGCCTGGATAACAACTCAGAGAGGCTGATTAAGCCCTGATAAACATATCCTGAATTTAATGAAACAACTTGGAGAGCTTTGAAAAGAAATCACTTCGGATCGTGTTGGAATGGACGATATGCAGTGCTTTAATCTTACAACCCAGAGAGATAACCAACATGAGTATATGTTTAACACAGTTTTTAACAAGGTATCTTTAGAAGTTGTCTGTAAATTTAACTGTGGAGTGTCTGGACCTTCCTACATCCCTCGGCAGGTGTGTGGCGGCCTGGCTGAGCTCAGCCTCTGGAGCAGACTCAACACTCTCAGCTTGCTGACAGAAATCGGCCTTGTATGATAGGAGAGGCCTGCTGCTCGCCCGGTCTGCGAACCCCAGAGAGACCCTCTGGAGGCCAGTGAGAGGCCCCACACTTCTCCCCTGACAACTGCTCCAACTTTTAGCTGGTAACCTGTCAAAAACCTCATAACAGGTTCTGACTCAACAAGTTATCTTCTTTATGCACCAAATGATTTAGGGCTTTATGTCTCTATCTCTTGTCCCAGGGCTTCTGTGTTACTTTTTTGGGGCCGTGGATTGAAAATAAAAAAATGTCTAGAGATATTGTAGTAAAAGTGTTGCTAGTAGAGGAAATGTAATTTGATACGTCTGTTTTATCTGGGTGGTACATTTACAGAAGCTCTTCCTGCCTCTCGATGAGTCCTACCAGGGGATCCAAAGAAAATAAATGCCAATTTTTAATTTCCTCTGCTTGACTAAGTTCATTCAAGACTTATGGTATAATTTTATTGTTTATTTACCTTGTCCAAAATTCGTCTTTATTAAAACTAAGTGTAATTTCATATTTTGCGCCGTCACACACCTGGAGCGTCTAACTGACACTTGACTTGCTGCACTTGCCTAATTGGTGTCAAATTTCTTCCTCCAGGGAATTTTACCACCTTTATTTATTTCATTCTTGCTGTCAGGTGTGGCTGATGTTCTGTGTAGACACACTGTAGACAGAGAGAAAGCAGGGATAGAGGCAGAGAGAGACAGCGAGATGGAAAGATAGGTAGGATGAAGGTAGAGACATGACTACATGGTACTGAATTGCTGGCTTCTGTAGGCATGGTAGCTCCTGTTTTGACAAACTGTGGTTGTGCAGCTAATGCCATCACAAAGCGGTACTCCATGCCCATAGGCTGACATTAGCCTGCAGTGACAGCCAACCTCTAATTCAGCCTTGCTCTGGGCCCTGCCTCATCCCAGTAACCAGACAGGGACTCCTCTCTAGGGCCTGTCCCTTTGACTTACTCCATGAACAGCCCAAGCCATTGAGAGAACAGTGCCTGGCTGTAAGCTGTTTTACTAGGCCTAATACCTCTTTTGCACTCAGCATGTTTCTGGCTTCTGGGCCCTATTCATATTGAGGGATAGTACCCATGGGCCATCAAACATACTGTAGTACTGTACTATATAAGGAATACTGTGCCATGTGAGCTGTCTATGGGGATACTGGTGCCCCAGTGCAGGGGTACTTGTACAGTATCTCCCAAAAGTGAGTAAACCCCTCACATTTATGTAAATATTTGATTATAACATTTCATGTGACAACACTGACGAAATTACACTTTGCTATAATGTAAAGTAGTCAGTGTACAGTTGTAAATTTGCTGTCCTTTCAAAATAACTCAACACACAGCCGTTAAGGTCTAATCCCGCTGGCAACAAAAGTGAGTACACCCAGGGGTGTCGCAGGAGTTGGAATTATCCAACTTGTGCGGTGCTTTGCCGCGCGGTTTGTCCACTAACTGTATAGTATACTGCCACGGCACTATCTCTACCAAATAGCTACCTCCATATGCTGTTATTTGTTGCACTACCTGTATAAATTCTTGTTTAATCTGAAGATCTGTACACTGTATTCTTGTTTTTATTATTGTTACTCCATACTTTGTCTTGTAATGTGTGTGTAACGTTTAGGTCTTCTGCACTTTAACGCTTTAATCTTGGCCAGGTTGCTGTTTCAAATGAGAATACGTTCTCAATGTGCTTACCGGGTTAAGTAAAGGTTAAATAAAAAATAAAAACAATTTTAAAAAAATTTGTCTGCTTTTTGGTGCCGTATGGTTATTTTTTTGCCATCCTTGGTGTGATCTCAGCATTAGGCTGTAAGGTAATGTAAGCCTGGATTGCTCATGTATGTGAATATAGTTTTTTAAGTAATTCAACATATATTTGGAAAAAAAAATTTGTTCCACTTTGGATAGTTTGGCCTGATATTTGATTTGTTGAGCCAAATTCAAAATTGTAACAATGGGACTGTCCATTCTTTACAAGAATACCAGTAGCAGTTGTCTGGCTATAAGATTTGCCATGGGGTGTGTTTTTGTCAAACCAAAGCTCTGGGTATTGAAAACTGCATCTCTTTTTGTTTTCTGCTCCAGTGAAAGAAAGACATAACGTAGTTTACTTGCAGTTAACGGCTAAAGACAAGTGAGTCACTATCAGATAGATTTGTTCATTTCTCACTGTCTTCTATTCTTTTGTCACAGATAAAATCAGACTTCTATACCAATCTCTTGGCCTACGTTCTTTGTTGCTAGAAAAGGGTGACAGCTCTTTCTGGAATTTGACTTCTAATTCTCTTTGACTTCCCAAAGATGATCTCCAGCCCACGCGCTGTGACTTATAATAACATGTCGACTGTATTGAGTTCTCCATATTTGCATTGTTTAGATGAGAAACAATCTATTGAGTATTAAAGGTGCTATTTGTAGAATATGTGTGGTATTTTACAGAGTGAAACCAGAACTACTTTCTCTTGACCAGCTTCCATAAGCTGTAGAATATATATTTCATAATGTTTTAAAAAATGGAAAAAGCAGTTGAGCTGGGACATTTTTTTAACACTATGCAGTACATATTATGCCATTTAAACAGGAATTGCAATGAGGATGTGTTGAGTTGTGCTTCAACAATGTTTGTCAATGGACACCCACCGGTCCGAATGACATTCATGCATCTTAGGCCCTGGTTTTGTGTATAACAAAGCCCTGCAGAGTGGAGGAAAATATTTTCTGATTGTGTACATATCAAGAAATCAAATATTTCCAGCATTTTCTTTACTCCCTTTCTCCATCTTTGTCTTTCCTTCTGCATGATGTCCTCAAGGCCATAGTTCTAATTCTAAATAGGAGTCCCCAAAATTAACGCCTATTTACTGTTGAGGAGTTAAAGCAATCGGACAGCTTGCTATGCATCAGTGCCATCTATTGGTCAATGAAGAAACACTGAGCTTTCCAGGGTGTTGGATACTGAGGGACCTATCAAGCGCTGTCCATGTATCTTCCATAAAGCAGAACCACAGACTAACAAAATTGTAACAAGTTATACATCTGCCAGGTCTATTCAAACTGTAGATCCTTTCTCATTGTAGTAAAATTGTACCATGAAGTGTCGGATGGCACCATCCCCCAAAATGCTGCATCCCAGTATGTGTCAGAGTCAAGTGTGGGTGTTAATCTTTTATCTTTTTGTGTCCAAGCACACACCTGTCTAGCTAGTGCTTAGTGAGACCTGGTGTCATGACATGATTCAATGTTATGTAAGCTTGCCAAAGTGCATGCAGCTTTTGTGCCATGCTTTAATGTCATTCTAGTTTAATTACACATACTGTATCAACACAAAATGGGGCGGCAGCTGGCGTACGGGCAGTGACTATGTACAGTGCAATAACTCATAAACATTGCATTACTATAAAAGCAACAACACAATAGGGACAAAAAAAAGAAAAGCGTATCACTTTTCATAGTGCATTGGTGAAATAGCAGGCTACATGTAAGGAAACCCTGTCCAACCGCAGGCATAGCATGAGGATAAACAGACTTTAAAGGACTGTGTTGATACACTGTATCCGCCTGAACAATCCACCTGCCGTCATCTCTCAGCGCTGCCATTCACAGCGCAGCATCTCTTCTGTGGTGGGCCAATTGACATGTCATCACTTGACTGTATTGATCAAACCTCAGGTGCAATGTGGAAGCCCCGCTGGACACCTTGGCTTTTTATATAAACCGAAAACACTTTAAACTCTGGCAGACGTGACTCTCTCCAGATCTCCACCTCTGTGCAGCTCAAAGTAAGTAAACACGCTTTGAAAGCCTGCAATCGGTTCCCTTTAGAAAACACTACAAAACAACCTTTAACTGTAGCCTTAAGCTTTCAGGGCCATACAAACAGGAGTTCATGCTTCAGGACCAGGAAGAGCCACGGTGTCCATGCTGATCCTTGCCCTGGCATTGTCTGCTGACAGCTCCTGTTAGAGCGCTATTGTGTTAAAATGGACACAGAGTACCAGGGCTCGTCAATTAAATGCACAAAGATCTGCACCTCCTCTGTCCACCTCGTCCTTCTCCTGTCCATCTTCCTCCTCTCTGTTGTCCTCTTAAACGCTGCAAGACGGCACATCTGCTCCTCACCATACCTGAGTGATGGATGTCAGTCCCCAGGCGTGTGCTGTGGTGGGGCCTGCAGGGCAAAGAAGGAGGTGTGGAGGGGACGTCCCCGGTGCCTTCAAAGATATGGCAGGTGCAGGCCCATTTATGATTGTTAAAGTCAAGTCCAGGAAGTTGTCTTTAGGGAAGTAAATTTATAATATAAAGCAACATTCATTATTTTAATAATATATTTTTTTTTATGCTTTATTTCACCTGAATGATTTAACACTATATTTCATGCTATTTTATTTTCCCTTTTTAGAACCAATTCGGGACTGAATAAAAGTATGGTTTTATACAACTGGGCCAAATGATGAACATCGATCAGTTAGAGGTGGTTGTAGTGAGAGGAATCAGCGTCCTTTCCGTATAAAAAACATCCAGAGGTCACCAAGGTTACAGAGACAAAGAGCTTTATGGGGACTGGATGACTGGTGTGCCAGGGATGACAGACGCCGCCAGCTGATTGGCCGGTTCCTGCTCGGATGGGATTCACTGTCAACAGGTCCCAATTAGCCCAATCAGAATGGGAGGAAGTGGCACAGAAAGGAGACTTTGTTGCAGTGCCACTGTTCTGTTTGTGAAGCTGGGCCGAAAACAAAACACAATCACTCCTTCTTTCTTTCCCTGCCATTGACCCCTTACACATTCTATCAGGGGGAATTAACTTGGAGTTCGGTGGTGTTGTCGCGCTGCTTTGTTGACGCACCATCCCAGATGAACCCATGGAAGCATTGTTGTGGCCCTTAATGTTACCGATGATATAAATATTGCCTGTTATTGCTGCTTCTGTGAATCTGATTCAATGGCCAAACCGGCTTCCTGACATAAATACATCATCAAGAAGACATTGTGATGCCAGACAAACATAGGCAGAACTAAGCCAGAAGTCTGGGGTTCATTGGAAATAATAGACCTTTCAAAAGTTTTTCATGTGAAAATAGTGAAATAGAAAGAGCAGACAAGCTTTGTTTCACAGAGGAGGATGTTGAGTCATTACAGGAAAATCAAATCAGACCTACATATCAAACAGACTGTGAGAGAAAGACAGAGTCTCTGTGCATTGTACAAAAAAGAGCTTTAATCAACACTTTTAGCATGGTGCTTTGTAAACATAAATAAAATGGTTGATTGCAATCTCAACAGAATGAATAATAAATATAAAATTAATAGTAAAAATGTTAGTCTTTCTCTTGTACAGACTATAGTGTGCTGCCTGTCTCCTTTACTGAATTTTTTACTGAATGCGAGGGCAGGGGTCGATGAGTGATTGGGCTGTGACCTCTGACATGAGGAAGTAATTTAGTGGGAGAGTCACTGAATGTCATATTAATTTAGTCTGCTGGCCCGGTATCAGTGAAGGCTTCAATACCTGCAGTGGAAGAAGGTGAGGATAGACAAGTTAAGGAAGGACTGTCTGAATCTTTATCTACCCCCCCTTATTGCCTGCCCATATTTATCTCTTTCTCATAGAAACAACTGATCATTTGCCTTGCAGCAATCTCATGGAGAAACCCTGTTACAACACTTACTGGGGTTCAGTATAAGAAACAAAAGATGCAATTATTATGCAATTATTCAATGTATTATTTCAATTTCTTTCACACTTCTTTGTCAAATGTTTTGTGGGACTTACAGAATACCTTAAGGATGTGTCCTATTCTGAGATTGGTCGGTTACTAATTCCAACTACACTCTAATGCTTCATCATATTTTGGTTTGTAGTTTTTGGTAGAAGTGCTAAACGAGGGCAGGGGTCACACCCAATCCCAAAGCTTTTTCTGATGTGGCGTGTATTATTTTGAGCCTGTCTGGCCTTCTGAAAAGCTCCCACTAATATTTTTGTAGGGCTCCTATTGGTGCATGATGTTGTGCATGGCCAGGGTAGCAGACGAGTGCTGGCCTCCCACAGCCTGCTCCTGCAGTCCTCTGAGGTCCCTAATGGTAGCCTATTACTCTATGTAGTACACTATGTTTGGCCTGGGCCCATAGAGCTCTGATGAATAAGGTTGCACTTGGAATGCGACCCTGGTGGCCAAAGCTCCAAGTCAGACACGTCCATCATCCTATTGGCTTCCAGTCCTCTGTCACAACCTCAAACATGTCCATCACCCTCCTGACCTCACACTGCTGCATATCACCCTAAAGCCCTCACGCTGTGGTATACCACCATAGTGACATACAACTTTGGATCCTCGCTACTGTTTGGACTGCAGACAAAGATTTCAACTGTGTGAAAAAGAAATAGAGCTAAAGTAAAACATGCCTTCATTTGAATGCGGTACACACATTGTTTGTTGGTCTACAGATTAGAAGGGCAGTGTTTTATTATAAATAACGGTAAAGATACAGAATGTGTTCAACTCAAGGTCGGTATCTGTAGTGAGAAATGAGTTGAGGACACAGTGGAGACAGCAGCCATTTATCCAGCTGGTCATGAGGTGGGAGCCTTCTGTAAAGCATGTAGACCCCTCCTTTTGAGAGTCGGGATCACATCAAATTTATTTCAGAGATATGATCTACCCCAAGTTTTGCCGTCCAGTGAATTAACAACACCCCTTTAAATACAGTTCATGGCCTGCATCTCTGCCAGTCAGATGAAGCCATTCAGTCTGCACGACAAAGGTCCCGCCCAGCCCTTTCTGTTCCCATGGTCATTAATCACCAGCCCTGTGGGGGCCAATCACACGCCACGCTGCTCTGCTGAGGCTCCTGTCATCCCCACTTCCTGTGTCTACAGAGGACCCTACCAGTGTCTGACCAGGGCGGCCGTGGACACTGCCAGAGGGAAAGACTCTGAAACAACAGAATTCATTACCAGAAACCTCAATCTTGGGGAACGAAGGGTCAGCTATATAAAGATTTGTTTTCACTTTTTCCAAAGCATTAACCCAGAGGCATCTTTTGTTATGAACAGAAAACAAGCTTAAGAGAAACTTTTAAATGCCCTATGAGATAACTAGTGAGAAAACTATGGGGCCATACAAAATGTTGGAGTGTTAAGAGAGGTTACATTAAATGATTTCTAAGTATACGGTTAGGGTTTAGGATTAGGGTTAGAGTTAGGGATAGGATTATATTTAAGGTTAGGATTATATTTAAGGTTAGGGTAAGTAGATAATTAATTAAAATGTTACAGATAGTCTGTATATTATCTATAAAGCATCTACAGATTGAATATAAAAACAAAGGGTTCCTGAAAATGTTTATTCTAACAACTTAGTACTCTGCTACGCTGTCAGTGTTGTTCTAGTCCAGAATAGGATATTTGTAATTCCAGTCTGCTCTGTAACAGCCATAACCCCTACATTTAGGCTATGGTTGTGGTTAAAGCAATGAAGAATCGGATGTGAAAGGTGCCTGTCCTGAAGGCATTGGAATTCCACAGGTTACAGTGATGGATTGATCTATAGTAAAGAGACCTTTGATGATGGGGATGGTGAGTGAACCTGAGTGTTCCCTCAACTGTATTAGAATCGTACAAAGACATCCATCTGCCAATCAAAGCCTGTCTCAAATGATGGCAGTAGAAAGTCTAATGAACCTTGAGCCTAGATGCTCCCTACTGCCCTAAAGCCATCCCAGACCCAGTGTAATTGAAATAGAGTGTGTGTAGAGTCAAGCGTGGCCCTGGCTGACCAATTTAACAGCAGGGTGGAGAAATGCACATACATCTGTACATTATGTACACACACACTTTCAAATCTCACACACGATCTCCCAATACGCCTTGAGTGTTTGTATGTTCCAACTACTCAATCTGTTTCAGTGAGGAGGAGAAAATATCTCCCAGGTAGACCCTGTGTGTTAAGAAAAGCTGACTCCATAGGACTGTGTGTGTGCGTGTGTGTGTGTGGAGGGTTTGAAATGGGCCATTAAGCAGCCAGGGCTGTGAGTGACAGTGGGTCAAACCTTAACGACTCCCGGCGCTGTGCTGAAGCTGCAGGCCCTATGTTTACCTTCCAGCCCAGCCTGTCTGTGGAGGTTTAACACCAGGTCACAGCACACTGAGGCTGAGTAATAATGCTCATATACACACAATAAACATGTACATGTACACACATACAGTCTCTCTCTGTCTCTCTCTCTCTCTCTCTGTCTCTGTCTCTCTCTCTCTCTCTCTCTCTCTCTCTCTCTCTCTCTCTCTCTCTCTCCCTCTCTCTCCCCCTCTCTCTCCCTC
>JACXGM010004765.1:0-14373 GCA_016801145.1 Umbra pygmaea
TCTCTCTCTCTCTCTCTCTCTCTCTCTCTCTCTCTCTCTCTCTCTCTCTCTCTCTCTCTCTCCCTCTCCTTCTCTCTCTGACAGCTGCTAATTACAGGCCGACCAGGCCCCGCTGCGCTCTGCATGACTGCTCTCCCTCCCTACCGCCAGCCTGTGCCCTGCTCAAGTTACCATGCTAGAGAGAGAGAGAGAGAGAGAGAGAGAGAGAGAGAGAGAGAGAGAGAGAGAGAGAGAGAGAGAGAGAGAGAGAGAGAGAGAGAGAGAGAGAGCGAGAGAGAGAGAGATAGGGAGAGAGGGAGAGAGGGAGAGGACGGAGACAGAAAAGAGGCTGAGGTGAACAAACTAAGAGAGGGAGAGATGCTTAGAGAGAGGAAAAAAGAGTGAACAACTGAGTGGCAGAGAGAAACGTAAAGGTTCAGAGGGAGGAGAAAAGTGAGAGAGAGGCTTCTGAAAAGGAGAGAGATAAAGGAAGAGGTTGGAGAAAATGTTGGATGAAGCAAGAGACAGAAAGCGGGAACCCGGCAGAGCAGATTAGACAGACCAGAACAGATTAGGCCCCTGTGTAGAAGAACACACGTTGTGGAGAAAGAATTATCAAGCTGAAAGAGAGACTTAGAAGGTACAGGGCTGAATGAAGTCTGCTCTACAGGACAGGAATGGAAGAAGAAATAGAGAGACAGAAAGGGGAGAGAGAGTGATGGTCAGAGAGGAGAGAATGACACAGAGACAGAAAGAGGTAGGGGTTTTGGGGGATCAGAGAAAGGTTCTTAACAACCCAGAGGGAATGGGAGTAGAAACATCCCATTTAAATGTATGAGCTCTTTGGAAAGTTCCAGACAGGCTTCCCTGGTCTGTTCAGCTGGAGGGAAAACCCCGTCCATGTGGCTAGCAGCTACTGCCTATAACAACATGATCTGAATTTGATTACAGCGCCATCTAGCAATAAAGAAACACGATTAGTGTAGAAAATAGAAATCAAATAATGAAAATGTTTCAATAAAACTGTGTCAATTCTTTTCT
This sequence comes from Umbra pygmaea, assembly GCA_016801145.1. Lineage (NCBI taxonomy): Eukaryota > Metazoa > Chordata > Actinopteri > Esociformes > Umbridae > Umbra > Umbra pygmaea. The sequence continues at coordinate 1,021 of JACXGM010004765.1, forward strand.
CTACCAATCATTTTATTTTGTCTGTGTGGCTTTAGAACTACAATAGATTGCTGTCTTTTAGAGCCCTATATACAGTATTAGTGTATATAGATTGTTTGAGTACTGCACATTGTATCTTCACAAAGGTTTAGGTCACAGTTATTTGTAGTTGTTCACCTTTCTTGATCTCTCGCTGTCTGTCATATTTCATTTGGCAACTTTACTATTTGCCCCTAATATACATATCTGTCTGTCTGTCTATCCAGACTCACGCCATCAGGCAGATCTCCCTACAGCGATGCATCATCCCTGCGTGGTCCACCCCACAACGGCCAGCCTCAGGACTGCAGAAACATGTACAGCCCTATGACCCCTAACCCCAGAGTCATCCCGACCTCTGTGGTCAACTCCATGGACCAGTATATGCGTCCCCCTCTGGCTCCTCCACCGCACAGCATGATGGGACATCGCAGCATGAACCATTCCTCAGAAGGTGAGTCTATAGTTCAGCATCATTTCATGATATTTTTTTATTATTATCATTTCTCCTAATTGTTTTTGTCTGATTTTTCCACACCAACCCTGCTACATCCCCAGCTTCCACACTAACCCTGCTACATCCCCAGCTTCCACACTAACCCTGCTACATCCGCAGCTTCCACACTAACCCTGCTACATCCCCAGCTTCCACACTAACCCTGCTACATCCCCAGCTTCCACACTAACCCTGCTACATCCCCAGCTTCCACACTAACCCTGCTACATCCCCAGCTTCCCAGCCCCACAACAAATGTGGGATGGTAAGGGGCGCGCACATGTTTCATCCAACCACATGGCTCCCAAGCTGCCAAATCTTTTCACACTGTTCACCCAAAACGGAAGCCTTTAGTCGGATCATGCACGGAATGATTACGTTCACCTATCTATATTTCCGCGAAAAAATTGAATTTACAGGTGCCTGATTTGGACACAAGGTGACGCTGGAGAGCGACGTGGCAGGATAGATAATCTGATTTACCTAACCCAAATCACCGGCAGCGGTATGCCAGTTAGAGCTGCCTTGTGCTGGAGACCTGGGGAAAGTCGGAGAAGCCATAGTCAAGTTCGAAAAACGTGATGATATTCTTGACCTTTAGTCTCAGGAAAATGACGTCCTTGTTTGGGTAGAAGGCCATCCTCTCCCTTACATTTCTGCAATACCTTAAGCCATTTCATTTGATGCTTTTACTTGTTTGATTTTGGAATTGCCAAAGTAGTGTAATTTGTCCCATTTAAACAAGTGCTATTTTGTCCATTTCCACTCTACTAACACACTTTTCCACGATTACTGAGAGAGGAATGAGGAAAGAGGATGTAGGAGTTGAAAACATGTAATAAAGATAAAGGCAAAAAAAATGTATCAAAAAATAAATTGTATAAACCCTCTGCATGATACTTTGGCCTATCAGTTAGTCAGTGTCGCTATATTCTAAATCCTCTTTTATTGTTATTATTTTTATCCTGTGCAGGTGGTATTAGCGCCCCCTACTGTCACAACAACCTAATGTCATCCCACCACGGTTTCCCTCACGGACAAGGACCAGACCATTTAGGTGATGGTGAGAAAAGAGATTTCAATTGAAGTTGTTGTGGAATACCAGCTGCAAAAACAGTTCTCAGCATTTGGGTACTGGAAATGTCTGGATTGTGCTGACTTTCACAAAGAAACTGAATTATTGGCTAATTTTGTCTGGCAATGTCTATTTATTTAGTGTTTATTTGTGAGGTCCTATTGGGAGGAGTGGTAAATACAAATTAAAATCAAATAAAAGTTTAATACAGTTTAAATAGTTTAAATTAAAACAGTGAAATAGAAATTATGCCAGAATTGAAATATGATCATTTGTATTTACAATGCTTTAGCTGATCAAACTTTTTTAAAGCTACACTGTGTATTTCTTTGAGTTGATTCTTAGCAAAAACCCATTTGTTCTTTCAAAAATATGTGCTTATTCATGTGTAATTACTTTCACCAACTAATCAAAGTATTTTTGTAAGTGTAGAATCTTCCATTCACAAAACATAAAATGGTGCCGCTCGAATTGTGTCAGCCATGTTACGCCTCCATTTTTAAAATACTATAGCCAAAGAGGGACATACCTGGAAATTCAAGCTCGGCCTTTCACGCTTTTACACTAGTGGCACCGTGACGAATGCTAGAGGGAGATTACTCACGACTGCCGGGAAATTTCAGTCTGTTGAAGATGTAAGATCATGCCTAATCTCGAGGACATGTAATGGCAGTGCTGTTTGATACTGGCCCAAGATGTATGCAAGAACGTTCGCCTGGCAACACGAACTTGGATTTTCGATTTCAAAATAATAGCGCTCGTGGTTCATTGCAATAATCATTGTTTATTCATTGCATAGGTTCATGTTTTGCTAAAATCTGTATTCTGTTGGAATAAAACAGACTCTAGTGAATGTTTTTCAAATGTAATTGTGTTTTCACATGAGATACTGACAATTTATTCTATCAAATTGTGTGTAAAACATATTTGTTACTTTTATTAATAAAATATGTTAAATTATTATTTTTGCTATCACATGCTCTTATTGTTTATTTACACACAATACAATTGCATTTGGTTACAATTCACGGGCTGTGTAATGAATTAACAATGATTATTGCAATGAATCAAAACAAGCGCTATTGTTTTGAAAGAAAAAACTAATATCCAGGTTCACGTTGCTGGTATAATAACGCGAGGGGCTTCAGTTGCTTGTCATATACAATTTCACCACTAGATGGGAGAAACTCTTACACAATGCAGCTTTAAATGAAAGACAGACTAGGGTGGTCCAGAGGCTCTAAGCATGGCTTTGTGTCACAATCAGTGTTGCCACAGTTACTTTGAAAAAGACCTGTTTTTCTCAACACCTTTTTTGCGACCCTGTTGACAATTTGCAACAAAACGTTTGATGGTTCTGTGATCACACCCTAAAATCTTAGCAATTTCAAGAGTGCTGCATCCCCCAGAAAGACTTTTTACAATTTTTGACTTTTCTGAGTCAGTTAAATCTCTTTTTTGGCCAATTTTGTCTGAGAAACAGAAGCTGCCTAATAATTATGCAAACCTTGATATAGGGTGTAGGCCACACCCTCCCTCATTACACAAATACACATCACCTGATGTGCTTAAATCCAATAAGCATTCCAGTTTATACAGCTTGGAGTTGGAACATATACATAATAATGATGATGTGGTCAAAATACTGACTTGCCTAATAAATGTGCACACAGTGTATGCTAAGCCAATTTCGATTTTGTCATAGTAGAATCAGGTGGAAACCTCCAGGTCATGTTTTTTAGGCACCAAATAAAAGAAACAGGAAGACGCTATATCGCCAATGAGAACTGCTTTTTAACTCTCCTTCCACCACCAGGCTCGCGCTTCTCCACTCCTCGTTCCATGCTGAACCTCAGCAAGAAGCGTGCCTTGTCCATCTCACCACTGTCAGATGCCAGCGTGGACCTCCAGACGGTCATCAGGACGTCTCCCAACTCACTGGTGGCCTTTGTGAACTCACGCTGTGGACCCAGTGGAGCCAGCTCCTATGGGCATCTGTCAGTGGGCGCCATGAGGTCAGGACAGTACACTGTGCTACATTGCAACACCAGGTGTTTTGAAGAGCAACGCTCATGTTGTTTTTTTCCTACATACTAGAACGTGTTAGTACCCAACCAGGGTGCCATTTAGGGCTTTCAACCTGTGAACCCTATAGTCAAGCGACTGGAGAGACTTGCAACTTAATTCGTTGCTCATTCCTGATGACCCGGTTGTATGTTACACCAGCTGGGTCAGCAGGAAGGAGCTGCAAATTGTGTAGGAGCCCCCACTGATTTCACTACTTTAAAATGGTGGACCCCTCAATGCTGATGTCCATGCCAGCCTTTTGGCCACCCAAGGCCTACTTGATAATCTATATTTTCTATACCTGTATGTTGGTCATTTAGGAGATGCTTTGAAACATTTGGTCATGGGCACAAATAGATACTTTTCACCTTATCAGGTCAGAGATTTTACCTTTTGGTTACTGGCCCACACTTAAACCACAAAGAAGGCTGTCTGCCGCCAGGGTAGAACCCCAGGAACAAACCCAACAGATGCTCCTGTCAGCTTCAACTGGCAACATATATGCTGGAATCTGTTGGTTAACCACTTGCCTCTATCATTGCAGTCCATCCATGGGCTACTCCAACTCCATGAATTACCAGTCCAGACAGCATACCTCCATGTATGGAGGACACACGCCTGGACACTGCCACGCCCCTCCCCCACGGCTACCTCCACACAACCCCCGCCTCCATGCCCCAAAACACGGACACGTAAGACTATATAGGAAACTATTTGGACGCCTGCTGTGGTTCCACTCATATTTATAGATAGAGGAAAATAGAGAGATTCTAAAGGTCACCAAAGAATGTAATTCAATATAGTCCTTGCTCCCTAAAGAGGTGGTATAGATTTTATTTTTCACTTGATGAAATTCGCAAGATTTTCTGAGTACATGCAGTAATGCCTGTTCATGTGGAATTGTAGTGCCAAACACACCATTAATTTGAGTATATATCCTGCTTTGGTCTGCATTGCTCTTTGTGTACAGCTAAAGACAGAGCCAGTATTGGGTAGTGTGATGGATGGCATCAACATTAAAAGTCTAGACGAGAGGTCTGATGGAGACGTTGCCAGTCCCTCATCAATTGGTACACAGGTAACAGGCTACACACACCAAACCCACTAACAAAGTTTCCCTATCAAGGTCCTATTTCCCTCTCTACAGTATACCTAAACAGTATGCCTAAACCTAACACTAACCAATAACCCTAACTACCATGCATTAACATTTGTTTAGCGCCCCCCTCCCAACCAAATCAAAATTGTCTATTCTGCTTTACACACCCAAAATTGTGAGATAAACTATTTGAATTTAACATTGCCCATCAGAAAATGTTATACCGCACTTCCTGTTGAACCCTTGCCCCTTGACCTCTACCCAGGATCCTCTCATGGGTCTACTCGACGGGAGGGATGATCTGGACAAGGAAGAGAAACCAGAGCCAGAGGCCATCTACGAGACCAACTGCCACTGGGAGAGCTGCAGCAAGGAGTTTGACACGCAGGAACAGTTAGTGCACGTGAGTACATAGGTTTTGCGAAAGCTCTCAGACTTGCTTGGAAAAACCAGGAATGACAGGGATTAGTAAGAGCCCAGAGTTTTACAATATGGAAGAGGAAAAAGTGTCACAGCGCATCGGCCATAACGTTTCTTTCATTGTTTTTTCGCCCAAAGCACATCAACAATGAGCACATTCACGGTGAGAAGAAGGAGTTTGTTTGCCACTGGCAAGAGTGTTCTCGGGAGCAACGTCCCTTCAAGGCACAGTACATGCTGGTGGTTCACATGCGAAGACACACAGGGGAGAAACCACATAGGTGCACTGTGAGTACTGGGTCCTGAACTCTCTCTTTCTCTCAAACTGACCTTTCGAATTCAAATTGGATTTCCTTACGTTTAATTTAAAACATCAGTTTGAAAGGAAAATGTCTCTGTTGGTAGAATACTCAGAGCACACATATATGCCTTGAATGAAAATACACGCGTTAAATTAGATTGGTTTTCTCTGTCCAAATTCCCTATGGGGATTTGTACTGTTCGTTTTGCCCGTGTACAAAGAAATGTTGTGTCTGTTGGTTATATTTTTATATTTAAGAAATAAGGCAAAAGGGGATGTTGTATAAGAAGAATGTAATAGATTAGATAACCTATTGCTATTATAAACACAATTAGAAGAGTAAAATGTTGTTTCATATTTCAAAATAATATTTTAGGGTTCTGTTATATCAGTGTTTTAACAATGTGAGTTTATTTCAGTTTGAGGGTTGTAATAAAAAAGCATTATTTACAGTGCTTTTTTGTCTTTGTGTTGTTATACTGTGAGAACTGTGGGGAGATGTGTATTTGTGTTTCAGTTTCAGCTGTGATATAATTATTTATGTTGTTTAAGTTTGAGGGCTGTAATAAAGCCTACTCCCGCCTGGAGAACCTGAAGACCCACCTGCGCTCCCACACTGGAGAGAAGCCGTATGTCTGTGAACACGAGGGATGCAACAAAGCCTTCTCCAATGCTTCAGACAGAGCCAAGCACCAGAACCGCACTCACTCCAATGAGGTACACTATATCAATCAACCATTCATTCAAACTAACTCAAAATGTTATTTTGTATTTGCAGTATTTCCCACAACAGTAACAACAGATTAAAGTTGCAGTCTGCAAATTTTTACACTGGTTGTAAAAGTGGTGCGATAGTGGCTTTCCTCTACACGCTTGACTGACATCTCTGCTTGGATGTCAGCCCACCACCTGAAGCTCAACCCTGACAAGATTGAGCTGCTCTTCATCCATGGGAAGTCTGCTCCAGGACATGTCCATCACAGTTGATAACTGCAGTGTCCCACTCGCAGAGTGCTAAGAACCTTGACATGACCCTGGACAATACCCTGTCGTTCTCTGCTAACATCAAGGCTGTGACTTGTTCCTGCAGGTTAATGCTCTATAACATTCGCAGAGTATAACCTTACTTCACCCAGCAAGCATCACAGGTAGTTATCCAGGCACTCGTCATCTCACATCTGGATTACTGCAACTCGCTCTTGGCAAGACTCCCAGCGTGTGCCACCAAACCATTACAACTCATTCAGAATACAGCAGCTCGATTAGTGTTCAACTTTCCCACATCACCCACTTTTAGGCACACTCCACTGGCTTCCAGTTGAAGCTCGTATACATTTTAAGGCCTTGGTGCTTTGCCTACAGAGCAACAGAGGAGCAATGCTTAAACCCTACATTTCTACTGTGGCTCTTTGTTCTGCCACCTCTGGGCTCCTGGCCGTCCCGCACCTTCAGCCCCCAATCCAATAAGTCAAAACTCTTTTCTCCTGGTTCCTAAATGCGGAACCAGCTTCCACTGGGGGCTCGAGAAGCAGAATCTGTACCCATCTTTAGGGAATATCTGAAAGCCTTCCTTTTCAAGGAGTACCTAAATTAGTTTCACATCCACCACTTTTTATGTATTTTTAAAAATGTTTTGTTTATTTGTATGATCCTTTTTCCAACACTGACTTTTCCCCCATTCAATGTTTCAAATATTGGATGCTTTTACTATTAGTTGTGGTAATTTCACTTAGGTTCTCTTAAATGTATGCACTTACTGTAAGTCACTGGATGGGTGTCTGCTAAATGACTAAAATGTAATTGCTTTTAAGTTTTCTTTTCATGTCTCATCACGCATTGTCATCTTTTCCAATTACAGAAGCCTTATGTGTGTAAGATTCCCGGATGTACGAAGCGCTACACAGACCCTAGTTCCTTGCGGAAGCATGTAAAGACAGTTCACGGGCCTGAGGCTCACATCACTAAAAAGCACAGAGGAGACACAGGGCCACGGCTGCCTGGCTCATCACTGACACCTGCTGGACATTCTGGTGACCTGTTGCTGGAGAAAGAGGAGGGTGGACACAGAGAGGACTGTAAACTGCTGGTGCCCGAATCTGCTCTGGTATGTTTGGGCTGGAGACTTGAGAACTCTTCTTTGTTTGAATGTTTAAAGATAAATGTATCAGGGTACATTATCCTCTGACTTCCAGAAGTCTCAGCCTAGCCCGGGTGGCCAATCATCCTGCAGTAGCGAACGCTCTCCACTTGGTAGCGCAAACAACAACGACAGCGGCGTGGAGATGAACCTGAACGCTGCGGGCAGCCTGGACGACCTTACTGCTCTTGAGGACGGCGGGGCGGGGGGAGGAGGTGAGGCGGGAGGAGGAGGACAAGGCACTGCCGGGATGGGTGGCATGTCAACTCAGGCCTTAAAGAGGCTAGAGAACCTGAAGATAGACAAGCTGAAACAGGTCAGACGACCCACTCTGCCTGGACGCTGCTGTGGGACTAATAAGCTACCAGCCATCTCAGGTATGTAAAATCACCTCTGGATGAAAAACTGTTCTTTCCAGCTACCAATCATAAATACAGTATTTCACAGAAGTGAGTACAGCCCTCACATCATTGTAAATATATGATTATAACTTTTTCATTGCTACAATGTAAAGTAGTGAGTGTACAGCTTCTATAACAGTGTACATTTGCTGTCCCCTCAAAATAACTCAACACACAGCCATTAAGGTCTAAACCACTGGCAACACAAGTGAGTACACCCCTAAGTTAAAATGTTCATGTGTCTCGTTATTGTTACAAGGTCTCAGGTGTGAATGGGGAGCAGCTGTGTTAAATTTGGTATTATCGCTCTCACACTCCCTCATACTGGCCACTGGAAGTTCAACATGGCACCTCATGGCAAAGAACTCTCCTAGGATCTGAAAAAAAGAAATATTGCTCTACATAAAGATGGCCTAGGCTATAAGAAAATTGCCAAGACCCTGAAACTGAGCTGTAGCACGGTGGCCAAGACCATACAGCGGACAGGTTCCACTCAGAACAGGCCTCGCCATGGTCGACCAAAGAAGTTGAGTGCACGTGCTCAGCGTCATATCCAGAGGTTTTCTTTGGGAAATAGACGTATGAGTGCTTCCAGCATTGCTGCAGAGGTTGAAGGAGTGGGGTTGGGGGTCAGCCTGTCAGTGCTCAGACCATATGCCGCACACTGCATCAAATTGGTCTATATGGCTGTCATCCCAGAAGGAAGCCTCTTCTAAAGATGATGCACATGAAAGCCCACAGTTTACTGAAGACAAGCTGACTAAGAAGATGGATTACTGGAACCATGTCCTGTGGTCTGATGAGACCAAGATAAACATCTCATCAGACCACAGATGTGGTGTCAAGTGTGTGTGGTGGCAACCAGGTGAGGAGTAAAAAGACAAGCATGGTGGTCGGACTGTCATGTTCTGGGCCTGCATGAGTGCTGCCAGGACTGGGGAGCTACAGTTCATTGAGTGAACCATGAATGCCAACATGTACTGTGACATACTGAAGCAGAGCATGATCCCCTCTCTTCAGAGACTGGGCCACAGGGCAGTATTCCAACATGATAATGACCCCAAACACACCTCCAAGACAACCACTGCCTAAGAAGCTGAGGGTAAAGGTGATGGACTGGCCAAGCATGTCTCCAGACCCAAATGCTATTGAGCATCTATGGGGCGTCCTCAAACAGACGGTGGAGGAGCACAAGGTCTCTAACATCCACCAGCTCTGTGATGTCTTCATGGAGGAGTGGAAGAGGACTCCAGTGGCAAACTGGGAAGCTCTGGTGATCTTTGGGCCCAATTTGGACATTTTTACTTAGAGGTGTACTCAATTTTGTGGCCAGTGGTTTAGACCTTACTGGCTGTGTGTTGAGTTATTTTGAGGGGACAGCAGATTTGCACTGTTATACAAGCTGTACACTCACTACTTTACATTGTAGCAAAGTGTCATTTCTTCAGTGTTGTCACAGGAAATGTTTTAATCAAATATTTACAAAAATGTGAAGGGTGTACTCACTTTTGTGAGATACTGTACATAGACATCTGTTCACAAGTTGTATCAGACCTGTTTAGCTTGCTTTTAGTTGTCAATACAGCAAGGCTGAGTGAAGCATGTGTAGTACAGTACATACTGTAGATAATATTGATTGAATTCTGTTCAGTGTCAGACAGTGGTTCTGAAGATTTGCTTATGGTCTTGTTTCTCTAGGTGGACAAGGAGATATGATGGGAGGAATGTGTGCTCCCTCGCCCCTCCTATCGAACCGACGCGTCATGGAGCTGTCTAATCACGATTTAGGAGGCGGACCCTCTGGAATGTCCTGTCCTATCAATGACCGGAGGGGGAGTGGCCTAAGCACCAGCAGCCTAAGCTCCGCTTACACAGTGAGCCGTCGATCTTCCATGGTCTCCCCATACCTCTCCAGTCGGCGCTCCAGCGATGTTTCCCAGTTAGGAGGAGTGGGAAATGGAGGAGGTAATAGCATTTTTCACCAATCAATTCATCTCCACAATTTTCCCTCCTCAGGACACATTGATGCTCACTTTTGGTACTGCTTTAGTTCGATCCATAAAATAATGCATAGTTATAATACTTTAAAGATGCTTTAGCACTCAAAATAAAATGGCTTTACAAGTGGGCAGAGCCGGTCCGACACATAAGCATGAACCTGTGAGCACTTATATTATATTCTGGCAACACAATCTCAAATTCTTGTTTTTCAAAATAATAGCACTTGTTTTTATTCATTGCATTAATCATTGTTAATTTATTGTATAAATAGGTAATGGGTGCATGTTTATGTGTTGCTAAAATTATTCTATATCTGGATGAAACAGACTGTACTGAATGTTTTCAAATGTAATCGTCTTTTGACATGAGACATTGACATTATATTCAATCAAATTGTGTGTACAGTGAATTTGTTACTGTTGTTATTAAAATGTTGCTATAACTGTAATGAATACTCCCAAATTACAAAAAGAACAAAGTTTATTTGAAACAGGATGAAAGTCCAAAAGGCACAGGGGATAATCCAAAAACACAAGACAGGGTAATCAATGCAGGGGTCAAGACAGAATAACAATCCCAGACTACAGGCAAAGGTACAAAGGGAAATCCAAGGCAGAATAATCCACAAATCAAGCAAAGGTCAGACCGGAACAACAATATAGAACTAGACTGCTCAGTAATCGAAATCAATACTCACAATACCTCGCAAAGAGGCAAGAACATGAGTGTGCTTAAATATACTGCTTGAGTGGGAGCAGGTGTACTGAATTTGGGTGATTGAGTCCGGGTTATGGGAAACGTAGTTCTGAGGAGGCAAGACCAGGGAAGCTGTAGTTCACAGGGAAGATGAACTGGGGAATGGGAATTGTAGTTCTGAGCAATCTAGGAAGGGGAAGATGTAGTTCTCTGGGAAGAGGAACTGAGAAACATTACAAAAACATGTTATATATTATATACTCTTATTTTGTTTCTTTACACACAATGAACTTGCATTCGGTTACAATTCAATAGCTTAATAATTAATTGGCAATGATTATTGCAATGAATATAAACAAGTGCTATTATTTTTAAACAAAAAATAAGAGTTTGTGTTACCGGCATAATATAGTGTTGACAGAAGAACAATTCTTGTGTATGTGTCCGACCGGCTCTGCAAGTGGGTGACATTAATTTCTTTTTAACTGAACGCCTATCCGCTATCCCAGTCTTACTCAGTCAACTTATTTAGTACAGTCTTTGAATATATAATTAAACAGATGCCCACACGCTCCAGACAAATGTATTTGGAGATTGAAATTAAGAAAAAGGTATCCTCTGTGTCCTCACTGTGTTACGAATTCAAGGATGGAGGAGTCAAATGCAGAAAGGTCTGGCTTTATTCCTTTTATTTGGAATGTTCAGAGCACACGCCAGAATAGTAATGCAAAAATGATGGAAATAAAACAAGAGTACACTACTCTCATTCAAACTGAGTATACATAAGTGTAACTATTAAGCACAAAAGCAAACAAAGAATATACATCCATAAACAGGAATATCCACGTTGTGGTACAGCCAGCAGCATGAACAAGAACACACAGCTCTTGATTAGGGAAGAAGGCCTTATATCTGGAAGGACACAAACAGCTGAAATGGGTTAACCCTAATATTCGAGCTGTGATGACATCAGTGGCTTCAATAGGCAGGGGAGCCTGAGCGTCTGATCCCTGGCGCGTCGGCAGAGGGAGCCCTGAACTCAGAACATATGACATTATGAAACAAAAACCCTTTATGTTTACATTAAAATGTCAATAATATACCCATTAATTGACATTGATTAAAGTGTTCTTTAATTAGTATTAATCGTAATTATGGTGTAAATTAATGGGTTGCATGTGTACAATAAGGTATAGTTAAATCCATACATTTAAAAAAAAAAAAATTTAAACCCATAGGGTTGGTTGGAATGAGTGTCTAATCTACACAGCTATTGGTTTGGAGACATGTCTATGAATTATCTTGGGAGATTCAGTGGTCTACATATCTGATTCTCAACAACTACTACATTTCGAATTTCAGAAAAACAAAATGTATGCTGATGATTTGGGTAAAGAAAGATGTGCCATCCTTGTTTTCCATCCCTTGAGTAGTTATTAACAAAGTCGATGTTAGTAGAAGTTGGTGTAATTATTGTATGTTGTTGTAAAACCTAGCAATCGCTAGACTAATGCTGTAATGTCAGACAATTTAGACAAAAGTGCTAAAAGAGTCAATTATGAAAAGGGATTTTTTTTATTATCCTCTGGGGATTCAATGCAATAATTTCACATATGATCCAGCGATTCAACAGGTGAATAACTTCATCTATTTCTAGGATTCCTGGGTTCTGACCAGGGAGGTGACCCCCCTCCCCCTGAGACCAACCTCAGAGGGGGGCCATGTCATGGTATTAAAGGTGGAGGAGGGTTGCCAGGTTTGCATAGTCTAACACCTGCACAGCAGTACAGCCTGAAAGCTAAGTATGCAGCAGCAACTGGCGGCCCACCCCCAACTCCTCTGCCTAATATGGAACAAGGACCAGGGACAACCGGGAGACGAGGACGTTTCCTCAGCGACTACCAGGTATCTTCTTATTACTTAGTTTTTTTAATTTGTCAGTGTTTCTAAACTCCATTGATATTATTATTGTTGTTGTTATAATATTTCCATTGCTATCCCCAGGGTCAGCCCATACCAGAATTCCTACAGCAGGGTGTTCCAAGGAGACACAGCGCCAACATAGGAGAGTATGGTACTGGGATCATCTACCCTCACCAAGCCCCAGGGAATGCCACTCGTCGGGCTAGTGACCCTGTCCGCTCCACTGGCCATTCACAGGCCCTTCCCAAGGTAGGTTTTTCTTTATTATTTATTTCATTGTATTAGTAGTGCTTGTATGTATAACATTACTGAGAAAAGGTTTTGCAATGCAGAAAATGTAAGGTCTCATTAGTGGAACCTTGACAATTGTGAGGTTTGTGCAACTTCTGCTGCATGTTTTTATTGTACACTGAGGATGACCTAATTGAATTTATAGTTTTTTGACAGTAAGAAATAGGTTATTGTGGCATTTTTTTTGGGGGTGAGGGTTAATAGTTTTATTTATTTTTATGACAGAACAGCAGAGGTGGGTAAAAGTAAGAGTAAGAGTACTCTGCTGGGTTCACCCATTTTGGGATGTTCGCAGTTACAACCTAACTTACTGGGTAAGGGGAGTTCATTACTAACCAATGACCATAACTAGTTATTTTTTACTCTTTATTTTCATTTTATAGATCACTGTAAGTTATGAACTTCCTATCCTTTTTCATTTTGGTCTT
>JACXGM010004766.1:0-19571 GCA_016801145.1 Umbra pygmaea
GATGAGCCGATGAGCAGAAACACCCAGGGTAAGAGCAGCACTCCTATTCTGAACGTCTCAGTAAATATGAGTCAAAAAGCTGCCCGCTGTAACCATTAGCGCCTCCCAGTGGTGTGGACATGGCTGGTGAGTTGAAGTTGAGCTTATTTATTTTAATTTATGCTACTATGACTATCCAGACATTGTAATCAGCCAATCATCACAACATTGTAATCGCTTTTAGTTGTATCTTTCTAGCTTTTTTCGATTTACAACAGCAAAGTATTGCGACAATAGTATTTCAAGGACAGTGTACTGAGCTATGTTTAATAATGTAATGAGCAAGTGATTACCTGGTTGTTTAAGCACAGTACTGAACTATCAGGCTCGCTGCCTTTCACCTGAATCATTGTTTTGATTTGAGCTGAACAAGTCTATTTTTTGTTGTTATTCATTCGATATTCAGTTGTAAAGTCTCTGTTGGCTGTCAGTGATGCGGTGTACTGATTCATGTACTAAAACAGGGCTTTTTAACCAAGTATTTCAAACAGTTGACAATATCTAAGCTGAGTTTAAAATGGGTCACCCTCCATATATTGTAACGTGCTTCGAGCAACAAGGACTAGTTTCTCAAACCACCACAATATTATTGATTTAGTAATAGGCTTATTTTGTTCTGAAATGAAACTTCTTTATTTATGTCATCTTAATAAAGAAATCCTTTGTGTATGATCCATGTTTGTTTACATTTGGGGAATTGACCACTTGGTCCTAAAGGTTTTGTCTGGTTAGAGAAGGTGCTTTTGGGCAAAGTGTTAGAATTGGGGAAACGTTTAGGTTTAGGCATAAAGTAAAGGGATAGGACACATTGATTTCTTTAATTTAGATTCTCCAAAATAATAAAAAAATATTTTATTCATCTATTATAACTGGCTGCTGTGCCATTCCCTCGGTAACACACAGGCATACAGAATATGGGTTACCCACAATCTCAAACATTTTGTCAATTCAAAGAATTCACCAAGAACATGTTGTCCAGTCATTCATAACTAGTCAACACTATGGCTGGATATTCAGGCTTGGGCTGGATTTGCCTTCGTTTTATATGTCACGTTTAGTCTGGATGGTTGCCATGGAAATGTTCTCACTCTGGTCTAGCCTACTGTTTCTAGCCTACCTTTTGGTGTTGAAGAATTGAGAGATTATCCTTGGTGTTAATTTGAGTATTTTAAAGTGTTTGTCTTTTTGCATTAGTAGGATTATCTGTTTCACGATGAAGACAATCCTGTTTAATGCCAACTGCAGCAAATGATATACAGTTGTACAAAAAGGTTTGGGACCCCTGGTAAACAAAAACAATTGTTACCATAAGTCTTCCTGTGAACAGACGTTGACCTGAACTCTAAACTGTACAAAGTGAAACATGAAACCTTTTGGACCATTTTTAAAAAGATGGCTACTAAAGGCCCAGAAAGGTGGATTGAATTAACCAAACCTAATAGTCAGGTTCCAGTGTCAAGTCAATTCCAGTGTTTAATTATCATTCTGAAGGACCTTCTTACTTCTAAAAGTTCTGCATCATTTCAACAACCATCGGCTCCTCTAAGCAGAGATGTCTTAGGGCTTAAAAATATAATTTACTGTTGAAGAAAGCTATAAAAAGCACTAAAATCTGCCAGCTAGTGATGGGCATAATGAAGCTTTCCTAAACACTGAAATATTTGTCAATTTATCTGCTGGCATCCCCAGTCATAGCAGCTAATGATGGTCTTTGAAGAAGATTCCTGTGGGCAAGCTATAAACGCAGTGGTTAAAATAAAACTGCCAGGCAAATGTCTTTATCTCAACATTATTTTAATGCAATCCCATTCAATCATGCATCCATTGCTCTGTTTACAATATTTCAACACACTGTTAAGTGATTCCTGCATTACATCAACTAGCACACGGGGACTGCAACATGGAGACAGTAAGAGATGGGAAGACAGGATTATACATGATTTCTGGGTTTGTTGTTAATACTAAAAAGACTTCAGACTCTACTTTATGCTGTGACCCCAGACTGCCCTGATTTGAAGTGTTACACTTCCAGAAATCCAGAGAAGCTGAACGGGGCAAACGGGAGGGTCTTTTGATGTCATGGATCATCCATTATTCAGGTTAGCGATGACTCCTGTGTCTCTTCCCAACGCACACACACTTGTTTTTCATATCTTTGTCGGGATCCAACCAAGCGCTGCCCAGGATAAAGGACTACAGCTACGTCGCTCTTAGTCGGGAGAAAATGGGGGGGACAACCTAACCAGTAATACCTACATCTAATCTCTATTCTACCACATTATAACCTGAGCTGGAAAATGCATTTTCTCTGGTAGGGCTCAGCCAAAACAACTTCCATTTACTTACTTTTCATTGTAGGAATCAGGTCCTCACATGTGCACAGCCATGGCTCAAACACACACACACAGTCTCAAGTTACAAATACAACACTTGCCTGATAAGCATTTCAGCATCACAGGTATGTTACATTTTACCTTTAAAAGACACTGCATCTCCTGAATAATAATGTCCCTCAAGGAGGGCTCGGTGCACTGAGACATGATTTACATACAAATTCAGTTTATATGCCTGCATATTAGCTACATTAATGGATTTCCATTTTTCCTGACACAAATGTCTCCTTTGAAGTTTCAATTGAGCATGTGCAATATCAAGTCATAGTTGGTGAAAAATTATTTATTTTCTGATGATTCCTTCTTAAAAACCTAAGACAGGAAAAGCACTACTCTATTACAGAGAAATTATGTCACCTTCAAATCAAACCAAAAGAACCGTGTGTTTTCCGCGTACTTCAGTTTTGGAATAGTATTAACTGTACAATAGATTGAACCCTTGCAGATTATTAGACTGAGTTCCTCAATCAATATGGCATATCTGTTTGCATTTGGTGATTGCAACTAATATTAAAAATAACATGCGCTGTCCTCTACAATAACAGACAGAATGTACATATATTGAAAACGTAAGCACATACAGTACGTAATCACAGACAGGGGTCACATCCTCTACTGTCACTGTAAACATTCTGGCACAAAATGGCTGTCGATGCAGCGTGAATGTGTGCCACACACTGCTGATAAACAATGATTACTTAAGTCAGGTCTGAAAATGTTTGGACAGTTACAGAATTGTTATCATATTGGCTCTGTGTGTCACCACAATGGATTTGAAAGGAAACAATATGTGCTTTAAGTGTGGACGTTCATATTTAACTTAAGAGTTTTGTCTAAATGATTGTATGAACCCATAGACATCACCAGTTGCTGTATTTCTTCTCTTGTGATGCTCTGCCAGGCATTTACATTTTGTTTTGCCTTTAATGAAATGAATGCTCAATTGGATTCAGCATTTGGCTGAATCTGAGCAGATAATATATCCATTAATACTTCAGAATTCATCCTGCGGCTTTTACAGCGGTTGTCATCAATATGGGAATGGGTTTCATTGGCAGCCATACATGCCCATGCCATAACACTTCCTCCACTATGCTTCACAGATGAGGTGGATTGCTTCGGATCATGAGTAGTTCCGTCTCCATACTCTTCTCTTCCCGTCATTCTGTTACAAGTCGATCTTTGTAATCTGTCCATAGGATGTTATTCCAAAACCCTACAGTTTTTTTTCTATCTGATGTATTTTGGCAACGTCTGGTCTTCCTGTTTTGAGGCTTACTTATGGTTTACACTTGAAGTAAACCATCTATATTTACTCTGGTGAAGTCTTGACCTGGCGGAAAGGGGGGCACCACTGATTTGGATGTAAAAACCTGCCCCCCACAAAACCTAGACAACTGCAAGTTGAGCACGTTCATAATTTAATTTTAACTCCATTATGCTGTGGTAGACAGCAGAAATAATGATTGTCCAAATATTTATTGACCTGACTGTATGTCACTGTGTGTCTTTGAGCCTCCATTTAATGCTATATATTATTGGTAGATCCATGGCAAGTTTAGGTATCTCAGTTGTCTGGCAATTTTTTTATTAATTATACTTTCTTAATTCCAACTAAAATTGAGTTAAAATAAGCATCGGCCCATTCTTCTGCCAGCCACAAGTCAGCCAGCAGGAAAGTTAAGGCTTAAACTTAAACTGTGGTGGAAAGTGAGGGCCTTAGCTATGCCACCTTTGAGCCTTCTGACACTTCTTACACAGGATTGCCACTGGGAGGAAGAATGTTCACTAACAAATGTAAATTACTTCTTGTTTTACAGTGCTGCTCAGTGTCTCTATTAAAAATGTCTCCAGTTGGCTAACAGCAGTGGTTCCAAACCATTATCAAGTACTTGTCCATTTATTCTCTTGTGGTGAAACATCAACACATGGTTTTGGCAAATATAGCAGCATGTGTCCATTAAATGGTTTGGCTTTTGTTTTGATAATGCTATGGCATGCAGCAGTATGCTGGTGACATCCAGTCTACATGATGACACACAACCACCCGTCACCTGTCCACACTGGTCTCAGCCAGCCTGTTGTTCATTATGCCCAGAGCTCCCACTCCTCCAGAGAAACCATTTTGTCTGCTTTGGTTGGAGCCGGAGGGCCGCGGGGTCCCGTTATATGCCGCTTCGGACAGCTGCTTCTGCATCTGAGCCAGATTTACCTGGTGAGGAGTGAAGAGATTCACATGATACCTTTAGAACTAGATTAAAGACATTATGAAGGCAAACGAAATGTATCGAACCTGATGAATCAATCCATTAGGCCTTAAAGGATTCTGTAAAGTGATGTTGCAATAAGCAGCACTGTAGATATGAAAATAAGACCAATAATAGACTGGGTATCTGTGAGTGTCGAGGGTTTCTGCGTCACGCTGCTACATTGTGAGAGCTTCAGGAACTAATTGGCAGACACGATTGGCATTGTGCTTCAGTGCATCTCGAGCTTGATTCAATATGTAGTGACTATCAATAAGAATGTTTCCAGTCAAAAACAAGTGTTTTAGGTTTAAATAGCAAAACATACATGTTTATTTGGACAGTTTCTTTCATATGTGATACAGTGTGCTCTGAAAAATGTTACGGGCAAGTTCTGCTTAATGTGTACAGCAGGCTGGAGAGGCAGAAACTGTTCAGAAGCCACAGGGGGACGAGGGACAAGTGACGGTTCCACACAATGTAGCAGCAGAATTAGATGGAGCAGAGCGCTCCACACAACTGAACAGAGAAGTCTTTAAATCAAACCCAAGTCCCTACGGTCAGCCTAAAAAGTAGCTATAACTACTCCCAGAGGGGTCTGAAAAATCACAGTCAAACAATAAAGTTGCTAAATTGGAAACAGTGTAGCAGCCTCTGCATGGAAGATTCCTTCAACCGGAGAAAGAAAAATGTCACTGAGGTAAGCCAGATGGATGTGTGGTTTATCCTGTAGAGCTTGAAGCAATTTACCTTCCCCCGAAAGTAATATTTATCAACAATTCCCATTTCCCCAGCCAACAACTGTTGACTGGAACACATTTTAGGACACATGAACGGTTGCAGTGTTGGGGAGAGATCTACTATTTAAATTAGCTACCAATTATATCTCCAAGTTGCTTGCTTGTCGAAATGATACTGTTTACTCTACAAAAGTAATGTTGCTGTCCCACAAAAAAAAATGTAGTCTTTAAACTTGCGACATATTGTATTTTTTTTTAAACTCCTGAAATTTTTTATCTTGAAATTCACAACTTAAAGAAACAATTTCATTTCTCTGCAACGAACCACTCACTCACTACAAACGTGACAAGGCAAATGGCATAGCTGTGAACTATGGGGCGCCGATTGTAAGGTGACACACACTCAAATTAACAGCAACATTTCACCACATTTAGCTCCAATCAACATTTAAAAAAGTGGTGTTAAATGATTTAAGTCACTTTTTTACCACATTTACAGCAATATTTGTGAACATTGTCTTATTGACCTTTCTTGTAAAATAATATATTAAATCTAAATGTTAAATGTTATAACATTTAACATTTATATATAACATTTAGATATATCTAAATGTTATATCTATATGTGCTTAGTAAAACTAAATATTTAGCTAATATGCAAATTCACACTGCAGGTAAGTGGAAGAAGGCCTTCAAAATAAAAGCTTGATGAAAAGCGCTGGCAGCAAACTGAGAAGTAGTGAGGGGCAAAAACTGTCCTGTCCTGTTAGTATTGCCCAGAGGACAGTCCCGGGACAGTCAAACACTGTCCTGTGACTCCCAATACTGTCCCGGGACAGTCAGACACTTTTACAATACTAATACACAATACTACACACTATTACAATACTATTACACACTTTTACACACTATTACAAAACTAATACAGTTGGAGTATGGATTAGCTGAGTGGAGTGGGCGGAGTAAATGTACAGTGTGATTGAAGTGGGTGGACAGTCATGGACAGTGTTTGACTGTCCTGGGAGAGTCATGGGAGTCACAGGTCAGTGACTGGACACTACTAACAGGTCAGTTTTTGCCGCCACTACTTCTTAGTTTCCCACCAGTGCTTTTCATTAAGCTTTTATTTTGAAGGCTATTTCTACTGACCTGCAGTGTGAATTAGCATAAAAGCTAAACATTTCGTTTTACAGAGCACATTGAGGTTTAACATTTAGATTTTACATTTAGATTTAAATTTAACATTTAGATTTAATGTTTTACAAGTAAATTCAGCATGACAAATTTCACAAATATTGCTGTAAATGTGGTAAAAAGTGACTTTAAAAAAATGTAACACCACTTTATTAAACGTTGTTTGTAGCTAAATGTGGTGAAATGTTGCTGTTAATTTTAGTTTGTGTCACTTTACAATCAGCGCCCCATAGTGAACACCTTCAGTATAGTTGACTGAGCAACGTGTGAACAGACCACTTACATTATTATTACAGTACAGGCTGACCGAAATAATTCAATTAAGCACACACTCACTTCCTCACGATGCATTGCTCATCTCTGTACCTGAGTGGTGGTAGTTGGGGTGATGGATTAACTGTTAGCTACTCGGCAGGCAACATTGCAATTTAAGACCATGGCTAGTTGAATTTATCACAGTCACAAACGATGAAACATCAGTTAACCTGTCAGGTGTAGAGGGGATAAGACAGTGTGTATTTAACCGTTTTGATGACAGTTTAAATATTAGAATACAATTACTTTTTTTATGGGAAGTATCAGCTTAAGTATTCGACATAGGTATTATCTTTGTTCTAAAATATGCATCATTTCCAATCCCAATTTTTTTTATATTATTGCTGTCTATATTTTACCCCCATCCAAACCTTTACCTGACCAATAGTTGAGACCAATGACATTTTAACATTTAGCTCTCGATAATACATTTTATATTTTCCTCAATCATTATTTTTATTTGATCAACTCTTTATTTAAGTTCAAAATTGTCCATCTGTCTCTTAGCCACAGCCATGTTGGGTTTCCATTTGCCATGTGTATTTCTACTGTACTGTGATGCTTCACATAATTATGAAACCTTTCTATTGTCAATGACTCCACCAATTTGGAATTAAAGATAAATATTTTAGCTAAAATAATTATCATATTAATAATTGTCTGACTATTACATTTTAAGTCTCCAAGTATTGCTATTTGTAACGTTAATTCCATATAAATATTGCATTTATTCATCCATTCTTGTACCTGTGACCAAAAGCGTGCTACATATGGACAGTACCAAAAAAGATGATCTACAGATTCTGCCTCCTCAGAGCAAAATTGATTGTGCTTCTTTCTTGCCACACTGCCAAACAAGCCAGCTTTGTGTAAATCTTGTGAGATTGTTGTCTCATGCAGACCAACCAATCTCAGCCATAAGGACTTGAAAGTCCTGTAAAGTTGCCATTGACCTCTTGCTAGCTTCCCTGATCAATGTCCTCCTGTCTCGGTCATCCAGTTTGGAGGGACGTCCCAATCTAGGCAAGGTGTTGGTGGTGCCATATGCATTCCACTTTTTAATAATACTCTGTAAGGTACTCAGAGGGATAATTAAAGCCTTTGAAATCTAACTTCTGCCTTTCAACAACTTTGTCTCAGAGCTCTTTTAAAAGCACCTTTCCAACCATGGTGTATTCTATATGTTGCCATGCACTACTAGCAATGGACTCATCATGGAACAGATGGTTTCCATATAATGTATTCAAAACCACCTCAACTGATGTCAGGTGGGAGGAAATTAGCACTGTGCTCCTGTACTGAAAATTAATAAAATCCGGCATAACCCAAAGGGGTAGACGCATCTGGTCTGACTCAATTCTTTACAGTTGGGAGTCCATCCATTTGGATACTTTATCATACTGGTCCCACATTGGAATTTAACCCTCTTCAACATATTCTCCACTGTATACATCTATTTTACAAATGCATACATATAGTCAAACTTTTCATCATGGGATAAATACCATCATTTATATCATGTTTTTGGTCAATATTTATTTTTATAAACCACAGACAACAAAATTGGAACAGAATAGTGTGCTTGACGAGTCATAATTGGAACCAATTAAAAAGAATGACTAATATTATACCAAATAACAGTAGTCTATAATAATGACTAATATTATACCAAATGACAGTAGTCTATAATACTCTAGGCTCCTCTGAGTACATTTAAAATCTAAAAGAATAATTTATTAGTTAGTTTCAAAACTAAATCACATTTCAGGTCTAAATACCATATCAGTCATCAAATTCCACGTACTGTAGAACATACAAGGGGATCTCTTTAAAAAGGTAATCATGTTTTTACAGCATCATTCATTTGGAAGTTCAATTTCTAAAGTTCATCCATAATAAATGATTAATAATAAATATGACTCTCTTGCACTCTATTGTGTGCAGTTCTCCATCCACTATAAATTATTAACTGAGTTTCATTAGTGACAAATCCTGGGGCCTGGTAAGAATTTCAGGTAAATATTTCATTGTGTCATGTTAGAAGCTGTGGGTCATTAAATGCAGTGCAATATCAAATACTAAAAGTTCAACAACACCACTTCTGTCATATATACATTTTTAACACTGCAAAAAACAGGTCACGAATTCCATATTAAACTACCAAAGCAACATCAGCTTAATTAGCTGGTTTGCTCTGATAGACACACTTGTGTTGATATTTCCCACATATTTCTTTCAGGAACAGAACAATTACTTTGAACACTTCTGAAAGGAGATGACAGCCACCAAGACGTTTAACATTCTTTCTATCCAGTGACGAGCTCACCTTATTGGCTGCCAGAAAGTCCCTCATGGAGATCATTTCCCCCGACATCCGCCGCCCTCCGTCAGTCTCGCTCTCATTCACCGCGTCAGTTTCTATGGAGACAGTCCGCCGCGCCCGCGGATGGCCAATGCTACTGGGCATCACCACGTTCCGGCGCGGCCTGAGTTTTTTGCCAATCCCGGCAGGGCAGCAGCTTCGGCAGCAGAGGATGTCCAGCTTTCTCAGCAGCCAGTTCAGAGTCTGCTGGAGTTTTGGAAAGGGAATCTTTTTTTAATTAAACCATAATTCTGAATATGAACATGAAAAAATAATAATGCTCTGCTGAAAATCTATGTGCTTACAGAAAGAGGCCAACTTGTGATTGTGATCTAAAAAGCCCTAAGATAAAGTAAAAGTGAACATAAAAAAGAAAACTTCACCTGTTTGATGACGATGGAGATGACGTTGAACAGTGAGTAGATACAGGAGACACCCATCAATAAAAACAGGAAGTTCCCCAGTCTGTAAGCAGTTTGGTTCCCGTCGTAGGCAACCTTTTGACTGCTCACCATGTCCCCGAATCCAATGGTGCTGAATGCCACGAAACAGAAGTACAGCGAGTCCAGGTAGGCCCAGCCCTCCATTGCTGAGTACATGGCTGAGGCGCAGCACGAGATCAACACAGCGGCCAGACAAAGAATCAGCATGACATAGTACACCGAAGGCTTCCATCCAGCCAGACTGTCTCTGTCTAAATGTCCACTCCTGGGTCCCGGCGGTAGCGCCCCCCTCTGTCCGTTGTGGGGAACGACGTCTTGGCGCCGGCGCTGCAGCTCGTGGCAGGACTTGAGCACGACAGCGAGAACGGTGATGATGCGCTCCAGGAAGAGGTTGAAGAAGAGGATGGTGGAGGCACAGCCAATCAGACCGTAGAAGATCAGGAAGACTTTGCCGCTGACTGTGGCGGGGGTGGTCATGCCAAATCCTGAGCGGACAGAGGGGTGGGGAGGGGTAGAAGTCCAGAATTGAGCGTGTAAAGTGAGACTGTCTGAAAAAACAACACATTTTCTAAGAATCTCTATATAATCCCAAGCTATACTTGTCCACACCCATTAAGTAAAAAGGTAATTTAGCAATAATGGTAGGGTTAAGAATTTACCTACTCGCATACAGTCAGTGGCTCTTAAAGGTATTCACCAGCCTTGGACCTTTGCATATTTTGTCTTACAAGATTACATCAAAATAGATTTTATCAGTAGTCTTTTCCACTGATCAACACAAAAGTCCAAAATTTCTAAATCATCTAATTGTTCTGAATTAATTACAATATAAAAATGTTTAACTCGAGACTTGATGGTGTTGTTTGACTGGAGTGCAGCATAGATTTTCTTGGTAAAATAACCTCTATCGACTCCCTCTGGCAGGGTCGGATGCCTGATAAAACTATGGTCGTCAGTCGAAGTCTCATAACTACTAATTTGACTGACTACCTGAATGTTTGACAGTGTGTAAAATGGCTTAGCGCTGTTCATCTCTCCCAAATCTCTTGGAAAAAGTGGTTCAAAGCTACAATGGGAAAATCAGAAAATGTAAAGGAGAAAATATTTAAAAGTATATTTAAAAAAATATGACCAAAACAATATCAAGAGGGAAATTCTGGTATTTAGCTGAAGAACAGGCTTTAGACTACTGAAGGAAAGGAAGATTCTCCTTAAAGTATGGCATGGCTTAGCCGGCTTCTGTTTGTGTCTAACCTTTCATTCTCTTCTTGACATTGACAGAGGTATAATTTTCAAAGGTCTGGAGCCTGTGGCTTCGCTGTTCCTCCTGATCCCCACCTGGTGTCCCAAGTCTAACACCAGTCCCTGACTACAACAGAACAATGAGACATTGACTATAAAATCATGTGCTGTAACTTAATTAATTTGGTTTTACAAGGCTTTGTCCGGTCGGTGAATCAAAAAACTGCTAGAAAATAATTGAGTGCTTGCGTTCTGCAGCTTAGACGTGTGTGGTCAGCGGATACTGCAGGTTCTGCAGGTTAGACGTGTGTATCCGTGGTCAGCGGATACCTCCAAAACCCATCTAGGTTAAATGACAATGTGGGTGCGTTCCCGTGCTTAGACGTTGCATGCAGTAAACAATAGAAATTGAGTTGTTTTGGCAACAAGGGGCCTTTTTCCCCAGGACCACCCGATTACTTTGTTTGGTGAAGTGTGGCAACGGGAATACACACTTGTTATACAACAAGCATGATATAAATAGACAGTATTATTTATACAGCATCTCCAATGCAATTAGAAAACAAACAGCATAGCAATATTTTTCTATCATCATTGCAGACATCTTTCTGCCTCACCAGGCCATTCAAATCGACCAAAACCGATCATCAGCAGCTGCCCATAGTAGAAATATGGCAGATTTCAATCAGTCTACCGTCCATCAAATTTTGTGATGGCCTACTTTCATAATTGGCAAGAAAGCAGTAATAATTTTTTGCTATCATATTACAAAGTCATTATATTATATTAGACATGTAGCTACATGGTTGGTTTGGACAGGTTTTGTCCAGATGCATTGTGCTACTACAATATTACAAGTTAAAACAGAGGAAATGTTTTCACTGATGTGTTTTTGTCTTCTTTTCAAATGTGTGTGAAGAAATGTGAAGAGGTGTTTATTTACCAGCAAATGGATAACAGAAATGAGAAGAAAACATCAAACAGCAACTAGAGCGTATAGACAATATATACAGGCACAGAGCAGGAACTGCACATGCTCAGAAGCTTCTTTATATGTAGAGAGAAAGCTACACAGCCACTGCAGTGTTATACTATTGTTTTTTCAGTTCACCTACAGTCCCAATTCTGAAAATTTTGGGACAGTATAAAAAATGCTAATATTAACAAAAAGGAGGGATTTGGAAATGTACATACACTCACCTAAAGGATTATTAGGAACACCATACTAATACTGTGTTTGACCCCCTTTCGCCTTCAGAACTGCCTTAATTCTACATGGGAGTGATTCAACAAGGTGCTGAAAGCATTCTTTAGAAATGTTGGCCCATATTGATGGGATAGCATCTTGCAATTGATAGAGATTTGTGGGATGCACATCAAGGGCACGAAGCTCCCGTTCCACCACATCCCAAAGATGCTCTATTTGGTTGAGATCTGGTGACTGTGGGGGCCATTTTAGTACACTGAACCCATTGTCATGTTCAAGAAACCAATTTAAAATGATTCGAGCTTTGTGACATGGTGCATTATCCTGCTGGAAGTAGCCATCAGAGGATGGGTACATGGTGGCCATAAAGGGATGGACATGGTCAGAAACAATGCTCAGGTAGGCCGTGGCATTTAAACAATGCCCAATTGGCACTAAGGGGCCTAAAGTGTGCCAAGAAAACATCCTCCAAACCATTACACCACCACCAGCCTGCACATTGGTAACAAGGCATGATGGATCCATGTTCTCATTCTGTTTACGCCAAATTCTGACTCTACCATCTGAATGTCTCAACAGAAATTGAGACTCATCAGACCAGGTGAGTCTCAATTTCCAGTCTTCAACTGTCCAATTTTGGTGAGCTCTTGCAAATTGGAGCCTCTTTTTCCTATTTGTAGTGGAGATGAGTGGTACCCGGTGGGGTCTTCTGCTGTTGTAGCCCATCCGACTCAAGGTTGTGCATGTTGTGGCTTCACAAATGCTTTGCTGCATACCTCGGTTGTAACGAGTGGTTATTTCAGACAAAGTTGCTCTTCTTCTGTTGGCCCATTCTCCTCTGACCCCTAGCGTCAACAAGGCATTTTCTCCCACAGGACTGCCGCATACTGGATGTTTTTCCCTTTTCATACCATTCTTTGTAAAGCCTAGAAATGGTTGTGCATGAAAATCCCAGTAACTGAGCAGATTGTGAAATACTCAGACTGGCCCATCTGGCACCAACAAACATGCCACGCTCAAAATTGCTTAAATCACCATTCTGAAATTCAGTTTGGAGTTTAGGAGATTGTCTTGACCAGGACCAGACCCCTAAATGCATTGAAGCAACTGCCATGTGATTGGTTGAGTAGATAATTGCATTAATGAGAAATTGACCGGGTGTTCCTAATAATCCTTTAGGTGAGTGTATTTTGAAATGATGCATGCAAAACATTCCAAAAAAGTTTGGACGGGCAATTTAGGACTAATAGTGGTGACAAGTTGAAATTAGAAGGTGATGTGAAACAGGTGAGGCAATCGTGTAATCATGGTATATAAGGAGCCTCCAAAAAAGGCCTAGTCCTTTAAGAGCAGCGATGGGTCGAGGCTCACCAATCTGCCAACAGATGCATCAGTGAATAATCCAACACATTGAGAATAATATTCACCAAAAACAAATCAGTAGGATTTTGAGCATTTCACATTCTACAGTGCACATTATAATAAAAAAAAGAGTAAAAAAATGGCAAGGGCAAGGCCGAAAACCACTTCAGAATGCACATGATCTTCGATTGCTCAGGTGTCACTGTCTAAAAAAAAGTCATGAGTCTGTAATGGATATCCAAATGAATACGTTTGTAAAACTTCAGTAAACACCATTCGCCGCTGCATCCACAGATGCATATTAAGGCTTTACTATGCAAAGCAGAAGCCATACATCAATAGTGTCCAGAAGCACTGCTAACTTCTCTGGGCTCGGTTTTATCTGAGATGGACAGTAGCACAGTGGAATTGTTTTTTGGTCCGACGAGTCAACATTTCAAATAGCTTTTGGACAAAACAGCCATTGTGTACTCCAGACCAAAGAGGAAAAGGACCATCCAAGCTGTTATTAGCGTCAGGTCCAAAAGCTAGCATCTGTCATGTATGGGGGTGTGTCAGTACCCATGGTATGGGTAATATGCACATCTTTAAGAGCACCATTAATGCAGAAAGATATGTACATATTTTGGAGCAACATATGCTGCAATCTAGATGTCATCTTTTGCAGGTACGTCCATGCATTTTCCACCAGGACAAAACCACATTCTAGCTGGATTACAAGCATATGGTTGTGTAAGCAGAGCTTGTGTGTGCTAGCAAGGCCTGCTTGTAGCCCTGACTTGTCTCTCTTTGAGAATGTGTGGTGCCTTATGAAGTGGGAAATAAGGAAACGAAGGCCCCATACAGTTATGCAGCTGAAGACATGCATAATGGATGAATGGGGGGAAATCTGCTTGCTAAACTGAACCAACTGGTGTCTTTAGTGGCCAAAAGTTTAATAAGTGTTATTAAAAGAAAAGGAGTGTTACACAGTGGTAAACAGTCAATTGTCCCGACTTTGGGAATGTGTTGCAGTCATCAGAGTTTAAATGAGTATATATTTTCAAAAATTAATTAAATTCGCAAAGTAAACCATAAAAAATGTGTTAATAATGGGTTTTCAATATAGCACAGGATGAATTAAATATATTTTGGGCATTTTCCATACTGTCCAAACATTTTTGAATTGGGGTTGTGTGTTAGATGTTTATTACATATGTGAAATGTAGGAGAGTTGTAATCAAATCTAACCATCGTTACACACTTTCCAAGTCCAGTGGGACAGAGATGCTTCCTGCAGTCTGAACAGCGAAAAGCCCAATTACCGTAAATTGGATCTGTCACATTCATAGGTTCTAAATTGTAAATAATAAATCTGGAATCCAGCTATGTGACTTGTTTCTGAATGGTCATATCTGGTTAATTTTGCCTCTTGTCATTTTTCCATCACGACAACATGGTAACATGGTGTCTGACATCATCCCTTGTGACAAACAAGACGAGCAGCATGGAGAGTTTTATGGAATATTCTAACAATGACAATTACCATTGCAATGTTAGTTCAGACCTCACTGTCTCAATGCTGACAAATACAATTTTGTTGCTCCCAAATTCTTTTTGAATATTAATAATTCCAAATTGCATTCAATCACATAAATCAGGTTTTAGCATAAAGGACTGCATTGTGAACAAATCTTTTGATTCAGGTCTCCTTGAAATGCATTATTATTTATTGACTCCAGACGGTGTTGATGTGGTGAGAGCACACTGTATACCCCTGATGTGTTGAACCTACTGAAAGCAACATTCAGTGCCTGCCATAAGTATTGGGACTTATGTCAATATTGCTATTTTTGTTATACATTCAAGGCATATGAAAATTCACAGATGAATAAGACAAGAGCACAGACTTTGACTTTCAGAGTTCCATCACCATATTTAATGCGAGCATAAGTATTTGTTTCCTGTTGCATTAATTGCTCATACAAATAAGAGCTGTGAATGCTTAGTCTCAGTTCCATCCTTTGCTTTTGCATTTGGAAAAATTACTTTGTTTTTCAGTAGGCATAATCCAACATGAAGACTAGGAGCTGTCTATGAAAGAAAAGCAGTGATTTGGATCCTAAAAGAAAAGAGGAACTCATTCAGAACCATAGAACCAAAAGTTGGGCAAAACCGATACTGGTGGTGGAGATGCCACTAGCCAGCTAGGGCACCTAGCTAGCGGTACTGGTCATTGTCCTCCTCACAGTCTTTGTCTTCCCAGTCCCCGACATTGTCCTCTGATGAGCACAGCCCCAGTAGCTCAGAGCCTCCCCCAAAATCTGTTCCGGGACACTGGGGATGTCATCCCCACACTCTCTTTCTGTCATGGGTAAGGGGTTTCCAAAATCCCCCTGAAGCAGGGTGTACTCATCTCTAGTCTCGGTATCGTTGGCCTAGCCACATAGCTCCTCCCCGTCTGTATCATCCTTCTCTGATGAGAACAGGTTTTTTGTGGGTATCGCACTGCATAGTAAGCCAAGACATGCAGTGCCATACACTCACCTCCCGGCCCGGTCAGTCCATAGGGTGAGTGACCCATACCTTCATCCAGGCTCTGTGCTCCTTAGCTCCCTCCAAAATCTGGCAGGGGAAACAGGGAGTACAGCCGGCGGATGACTGAAGGCGATCAAGAGAAGAACAATTGATCACCTCAAGTTAATAAATGTCTTCCTCTTTGCCCCAGATGGTAAAAGGCTCTGCCATCACCCAGTGGTGCGTTCTGTCTTAGCTGACTCCATTTATGTAGGTTGTTCAATCTGAATTATATTAATTCAAACAGAAACACTAGGGCAAAAATAAACATGATTACTATGAGTCAAAACAGGTCCTAGAAATATCGAACATACTTAACAACTAACAATGAATGACTGTGAGACGAAGCACTGACAGAAACTAAATACACATGCTAATGACTGATTGTGACCTGCAGGGCCTGGTGAGAGTCCAGGCAACAGAAGCTAGAGCCACCAACTCAGACTCAACAGAGGGGGGGGAATATTACACAACTCCTCTGCAGGTGCAGGATGGTCGAAGGTCAATCACATGCTTCCTCTAAGCACGTTGCCAAGCTGTCCGATTCTCATCAAATTGCTTGTTCAACACGGAAGCCTTTAGTCAGTACATATGTGGGATGTTTACACACATTAAATATACAGGTGACCGACCTGCACACAAGAAGTCACTTGAGAGCAGTGTGTCAAGATTATTTTGTTTGACTACATACCAATTAACACCAGGTCGTAGTGTACCAATTTGCACCCCAGAGCCCCCTGGACATAGCTGGAATGTTGGGACCAGAACACAACCCTGGCCAGTGGCCACCATGAGCGGATCAATGACACGGAGGCATTTTTCTTCTTTTCCCCTCCCAGTTCGGGATGGTGAAGTGTATATGGTGTGTGTTCATCCAACCACATGTCACTGAGCCTCCGATTGTTATTTCGCACTGCTCATCCAACACAGAAGCCTTTAGTCAGCTCATATACGGGATAATTAACGATTTGCACACATGGAGTCCCTGGAGAGCGACGTGGCAAAGTAGATTGTTCGGCTTATCTATCCCAAATCCGCAAATTGGCATTGCGTTGCCTTGTTCTGGAGGTCCGGGGAAAGCTGGAGAACCTGTAGTCAGGCTCGATCCACTGACTATCATGACATAGACTGTCCTGCAATGCAGCAAGTCAGCCCATAACGCCACACAGACCCCCCCATTATTCTTAGTTAATAAAATGTAGTTTTGAAACAGACAGAAATAAAATGTGACACTGTACTCTTGCCTCATATTCATCTTTGAATTTTTTTTCTACATGCCTTGAGTACTGCAAAATAGCAGTTGACTTTACAGTCCCAATACCTACTGAAAGTCACTGTAATACAATGTGCATCTGTAAAGTCTTCCTCTGGCATTTACAGCCTACATATGTTATTTTTTGTTCTACTAAATAAATAAATAAATATACTGTATGTGTTACCTACTGTAGGTCAGCGTTTCACAAAATATCCTGCCTCATAACTGGGCTGTTTACTTTGCATTGAAAGAGCAGCTAATGGTTGCAGCAACGAGCATGGCAATTTCAATGGGGTGTAACCAAATGTGCTTTTAAATTCCCCCAACACAGTACATGACTAGAGCTCTTTTCATTCTATTAAACAAAGAACCTTTTGCTAAACTCACTATACTCACACACTGTGTATAGAGGGTAAACATGTCTGGTATCGCTTGAAAATATTTAATTAATAATACTAGATGTCCGTTGGCACCATAACGCTGCCCTGAGCTGGGCTACTCCATTGTGAGCAAACAGCCTTTGAGCATTAACTTGTACTGAAAACCTCTAGCATGATTGTATGCTGTATAATATTATCTCAGTCACATACTTCAGTAAAGAACACATGGTTACCAAACATGGTTTTGTAAAGGTTGACAGAATGCTGTAATCCACGTCTTGACGACCACAAGTCAACATTAACAAATACTTCCAGTGAAAAATGACCAGACTAATTGAAGCTGTGTCGTAGTTCGACAAATCTGAACACACTTTTCATCAGTAAGTTGATGTTTATTTTCCCCAAACAATGATTAATGATTTGGAAGGAATGGGTCCTGCTATTTAGCTGAAGATTGATTACTGAGTGGGCCAAGGCAAGGAAACGGACAGGGCAGTTTGTCACATTGAGAAAAGTATGTCATGTCTCCAATATATAATTTTTCTATCGTTATTATTTTGTCCATTTTCAAAATGCCTACATGTTCATTCGCATTCCATTTAGCCTGCTTTCTCTAGTAAATCAGACTTGAAAATTCATTTTCTGGAACAATGCTGCCTGTTAGTCTTTTTCTCACTTTCTTATTGATAGGAATCAGAAAATAAAGGTCCCAATAATCACAATTTCTGGCACATAAATCTTTTACACACTTTTTTGCTGCGGTCTAGAATGGCCTACATCTATTTATTCCACCATTGTCAACATGTAAAAAAGTGTATTTTCTAATTAATAAAACTGTCATACACTCTTAAAAATATAGGTTCTTCAATGTTTCTTTGTTGGGGTGTATGGTTCCTTGAAGAACCTTTAACATCTAAAGAACCTTTCCATTGCACAAAAGGTTCTTTGTAGCGCCAAAAGGTACTTTAGGTTATAAAATGGTTCTTCACCAATTTGTGTTTCCCATACATTGATTTAATTGTGGTGGCGTGCCACAATCTCTGCACTGACCACTATAAATAGATTTGTGCTTCCTATGTTAATTAGACTGCAAAATATATTTAAACTAATATTAGTAACATAAAAGGCAACATGTTTAGTTTTGGGCAGTTATGCATTATTTTCACATTTCTTAATGGCACTAAGAAAAAATAGGTTCTTCAAGGAACCTTTCAGTGAAAGGTTCATTGGGGAACCAAAAAAGGTTATTCTATGGCATCGTTGTGAAACCCCCTTTTTGGTTCTTCCTGGCACCTTTATTTTTAAGAGTGTAATGTGCTGTTTAAACTTGTGGAACATAGTCTATGCATTAATCATTTATTTTTCTAAATTAACCTGAGGTAAACATCATAAAAATATAAACCTACTGAACAAAAAATAAACACAACATGTATGTGTTGAATGTAAAGATACACAATTTCTTTCAAATGGACAAATGTTTATTTCCTTCAAATATAATGCAGAAAATAGTTTGCAATTCTATTTTTTAATGTATTTCATGGCTATAAAAAGAATTTAACTGTTCTGATTGTGTTAATAACTGAATTGTAATAGCAATAAGGCATCTCAGGGGTTGTGGTATATTGCCTACAGTACATTCCACAAACCATCCCAACTGCTTTTACATAACTCTCTGTTTGTCTGTTTGTATCCATCTTGGTCAGACTGTTAACCCCATCCTGATTTTAGTCTTGGGTCTCATTATGGACAACATTTTCTACCCTCTCATAAATAAATGCCACCACAACTTCATGTGAGTGACTCTAAATGATTGTCTACATTAGTACACCCAGACAGA
>JACXGM010004766.1:19671-37258 GCA_016801145.1 Umbra pygmaea
CAGCCGCGGTGGGTGGATCTTAATTGGGGAGGACGGGCTCGTATTACGCTCGGCACCGGAGTGAATGGAATGGTGCGCAACGAACAAAACCAATTGTTTTTTTGATTTGCACACATTCCATTCACTCCGGTTCTGAGCGTAATACGAGCCCGTCCTCCCCAATTAAGATTCACCGACCGCGGCTGATGTGCACGTGTATGTCATGTGGGGATATGGTGTTTGTGTGTATGTGTGTATGTGCACGTGTATGTCATGTGGGTATATGGTGTTTGTGTGCGTATGTGTGTATGTGCACGTGTATGTCATGTGGGTATATGGTGTTTGTGTGTGTATGTACACGTGTATGTAATGTGGGTATATGGTGTTTGTGTGTGTATGTGTGTATGTGCATGTGTATGTCATGTGGGGATATGCCTCTGGAAAGGATGATAGTGAGGATGTTTCTTTCTGCGTTGACTTTTGGAGCTGCTGCCCTACAGTTACATGTTTTTGTGAATATATGTGCACCGCAATCAA
The DNA here is from genome assembly GCA_016801145.1 of Umbra pygmaea. NCBI lineage: Eukaryota > Metazoa > Chordata > Actinopteri > Esociformes > Umbridae > Umbra > Umbra pygmaea. The sequence continues at coordinate 20,188 of JACXGM010004766.1, forward strand.
ACACACACAAATGTAACCTAGCCCTAACACCTTAACAATAATGCATAAGCAGTAATCCCAAATGTATAACTAATCACAATTGTAAGTAGCCTTAACCTAACCCCTAAAATAGGAATGGTTTTATCACACACTGGACCACATACATGTACAAAACTCCCTCCTCATTCTTCATCATGTTTAGTATATCTCTATATACTCTGGTCTTAAAGACAATATCATTGTTTTAATTCAGATTTTTTTGCAACACTAAATCCAAAGGCCAAATGAAGTTCCTGAATCTCAGCAACAACCAGTTAAACATTGCTGTTGATGAAACTTCAACCTACACTGTACCAGCTTTCCAGGTGTGTTTGCATCAGTTATTTATTTGGGTTTCACCAATCTACTATTGTTATATGCAAAGCATAGATTGGACTAATCATGGATGATATTGCATTTCTTACAATGTGACCCAAAACTCTGATAGATACATTTGCAAAAATTGAGCCCGGGGTTGTGTTTAGCAATGCTAACCATTTAATTCTGTGGGTTTTTAAAAAACACAATTCTCTATGTTCCCTATAGACTTCTGGGAACGAATTTGACAAGCCATTCAAACCCACGTTAACCAACTTCAACATGACTGCGATTTACAAAGTGAGCCTAAAGACCCAGGGCCGACTAACACAGCACTAATTACTCCTGACCTGAAGATAATACAGGTGAGTTTTCCCACTACATTATTTCTCCTTTCTGATTAATGCTTTCCAATTGAGATTGGTCTGCAGTTAGATTAGTTTTGGTCTATAGTTCTACTAGTCTTCATCTGTAGTTCCACTATTCTTCTTTTTGTTTTCTCCATGTATTTTTATTAAGGTTGAAAATAATATGAAAAAATAAATGAATGCACATTATACCATTTACCCCCCCCCAACAGTACATCCCTCCCACCAAACAAGACCGCCCTCACCCCCTCCACCAACACCCAACCTGCCTCAAACCCACTAATGTTAATGGGCATTTCATGGCCAAGACAATCCACTAACTTCACTGACATGTAGCCGAAATTATTGCATGTTTTGTTCTGTACATGACATCTACACATTTTCTACGTTTATTAAATAGGCTACATATTTGAAACTTGAAATGACATCACCATATAATCGTATTTTGAGGTGGATGTGATTTTGTTTAAGCAGTTCGCCAGTTATGCTGTCACATTTTCTATATATGTTCAAGTACAATTAATTACCTCTATCAAATGTTGAACACATTCATTTTGAAAGGCATGCAACAAGAAAACACTAACTTCTGGTAATTTCCAACTCTGCGTCATTGTGCGTAAAAGTGAATTTGACAACACCTATCCATAGAAAGTATTAAAATATTATTAAAATCATTATCAGTGTATTTAGTCAACCTCCTGCATTTGTGTATGTCTCTTACCTATGGTTGAAACCACGGTCCCCACAAAGTAGAAGGCGCCGGTAAAATCCCAGCGCGGTCTGAGTGTATCCACACGGATACCGGCGACATTCGCCTCCTCGTAGAACCGAAGGAATATCTCCAAATCTGTTCTGTTAAGGTTATGTTTCTGGACAAAGCTTTCAAAGCGCTGCACCCATCGCTCCTTGGCTTGCCGCTCCTTCGGTTGCTCCAACGCGGAGAACACCGCTGCACCACAAAGCAGATACAGCACAATTAGCACCGCCAGCATCAGAAACCGTGCGTTATCCTCGTTCACCGCGCTGCAGCAGCAGCCGTTCCGGCAAGCCATTACGGTGGTATGGAGGACACCAAGGACCATGGGAGAGCAAGCATCCGCATCCTCTCAGATGAAAGCTAAAATAAGATTTCCATATAAGTCAGTATTTATAGTTCGATATTCAAATATAAGTCCCATAACTGTTGGGGATTATTTTAATTAATTAAAAACAATCGAATTGCATCTGCTTTCAATTACCCATAGGAAATTATAGCCAAAAATAAATAATTATAAAAATCTATATAAAACGACAGTTAAATATGAATCATAAATTGCTTGTGGTGATAGATATAATACCCCTCGTGAGAAGGCCTATTTTACTAACACTAGACGCGTAATACTTAATAATTCCACTAACTAGAAATGCCACACTATAACTAGGCTACATCCCCAAACAGGTGCACGATTTGTGCAAGCTTCCTCTCCACAATAGCAGTTCCAACATCGGAAAAAAAGTAGCGTAGGGATAAGGACCACCGCGCGCGCAAGACACTATCCAGTTTTAGACTATGCGATCATCAGGTAGAAAAAGTTCTGGGGGTCACTGCCGGAATGTCAAACCAGCTCTTTAGCTAAATCACACCAGCAAAGCGATCTTTGTCACAGAGTGCATATTCCAAAGATCTTTCTGATCTCTCTCTCTCCGTAGAGGATGAACGTAATGAGTTTCCTGTAAGAGCTGTACAGTGCTTGCGTGACAACTTCCAAGGGAACCGAAAGACAAGTTTTGCTGAGCAGTGCAGGAGACTAATCGGAAACTCAAAGACGCACAATTGATCCGGCACGCAATGACAGAATGAAGAAGATAGCAGTGTTTCCTCTAGATAACCTATGTTGTTCCTAGTTGACAATAATAAGAAACCACCATGAAAGCAAACAGGCACAGTGTCCACTCCACACATGGGCAAATAAAGAAAACAAAGTAGGCTTTTAGAGACACTCCTTTTTCCCATCAATATATATCACTGACACTTATTCATTATTTAGTGATTATTGTCATTGCTATTTTTTAGCAGTCACCATATTCTTTGTTCTTGTTTAAGGTTTCAAACCAATTTAGCCGTTGGTCCTTTTTGGTTGACATGATATGAAGGTGTAATGCAAGGCTATTCAATGTTATAAACTGGGTGGTTCGAATCCTAAATGCTGATAGCCATGGTATATATGAAGCTGTTAACCACCAGGTATGACCTCAATTTGAACTGCTGTAATTGTGTTGGAAACTGGTTTATGAAAGGAATAATGCATCTTCGGTATTTATGATATATTGCTGATGATATACCATGGCTAAGTGCTCTCTCCAGACACTCCACAATGTGTCGTGACTAAGAACACCTCTTACCCATGGTATATTGTTTTTCATACCCTATGTTGGGTAGTTTGACGCTGCTGTCCATGCACCTTGTTCTGGAATTTATTTGTCCTGTACTCTTCAGGTTGTGTTCCAGTTGGATTGTGTTTAGATCTACAGTATTGTATGTATTATGTATGTATTATGTGTCTTGCATGTGTTTATATTTGCTGCACACCTAATCGCCCTTTGGGGACAAATAAAGTTGAAGTTGAATATACCACATCCACTCATGCCTTCATGCTAAAATATAACTCTGGTCCTAGAGGGCTGAAACATTTCTACTTATTGTCCTCTTTTAATTAAACAGGAATTAGTTCAGACCAGGGAGATCAGGTGATTGCGATTAACTACCAGGTAAAAGGCAAAACCAGAAGTGTTTCAGAGCCCCAGGTCCGAGTTGAACAGCCTTGGTATAACACATTGAGAAAAAAGTAAATGGACACTCAAAAACGCCAGTCAACCAATTATGTTGTTTTGTGATTTTCCCACTCTTCCCAATTCCCTCTTTAATTCACCTCCGGCGCTCACATGGTTCATCTACATGTTGACGCGCCGCTGAGTCTTTTCGCACTGTTCAACCAACACAGAAGCCTTAAGTCGGATCATGCTCGGGATGATTACGTTCAACGACTAAACTTCAACAATTTAATTTACAAGCGCCAGACCTGAACAGAGGAGTCGCTGGAGAGCGATGTGGCAGGATGGACACTCTGATTTATCTAACCCAAATCCTGGGCAGCGCTATGCCAATTTAAGCTGCCTCTGCACGAGGTCCGGGGAATGTCAGAGAACCCATCAATTATGTTTCTACTCTTAACGCCCTGAAAAACTGCTGACCAACTGTTACAGGTGCTTGTTTTTGATGGTGATCGTTGATCAAAAGCAATTCTTTATTTTGTAAAATATGCACACTCACAAGTAATCATCATACTGAAACAATATTTTAATAGCAAACATGACAAGTCTACATTAAAAAAACTGTACATGGCTAGATTAACTTTTATCTACATTAACAAAAACATTGTGAATATCAACAAAAAAATACATATGCAAAGAGAATAATGATATGAACAAGCCCATGTCTATTCTAGACACTCAAATAAACAGTAGTTTAGTGCAGCAATGACCCACTCTTTTTCAGGAAAGCTACTGGAATGCACACTTAATCCCAACGCTACAAAACATCTGATTCAGCTAATTAAGCTTCTGATTAGTATCTGATAAGGACCAGGTTGGTTTGAGTAGGGCTGGAACACAAGCCTCCGAAACCAAGCGATTATTTAGGAAAATAATTGGCCAGGGCTAACATATAAAATGTACAACAACCAGAGAGGAGGCTACATACATATAATAGCACCATATAAAATAGGAAGAGGTTCCTCAGGACAACTTGAAAGACCAACGTGTGTGACAGGCAGGTAGATAAAAGGCAGACAGGTAGGAGTGAGACAGACAGGTAGGTGAGAGGCAGACAGGTAGGTGAGGGGCAGACAGGTAGGCGAGAGGCAGACAGGTAGGCGAGAGGCAGACAGGTAGGCGAGAGGCAGACAGGTAGGCGAGAGGCAGACAGGTAGGCGAGAGGCAGACAGACAGGTAGGTGAGAGACCGACAGACAGGTAGGTGAGAGACCGACAGACAGGTAGGTGAGAGACAGATGAGTGCCTTAATGTGAGATTTAAAAGTTGATAGATTGTTGTAATGGTAGTAAGGTGACAGGTTGACTGGACAGTTACTGAGTGTGTCATTGGTACCACCTGCTTATTCCCATCTGAGTTGGAGTGTCTGGACAGGGATCAACAGTGACCGGATGTTTAGCAGAAAGTGTGTTTGGTCTTGTCCAGTGGCTCAGGAGGGGATCCATATGTTACCGTGTGTGTCTGGAGCCTGGGTGTAGGGAATATTCCACACCCATGGCTGATCTGAGGAAACAGACAAGAAACACCCATTAAAAGGTACTTTTTCTAGACTCCAAGCCTTAACATGGAACTACTTTCTCTTCCAGCTTACAAATTATGTAAAAACTGTATTCTGTGATATTTAAAATCTCCAATAAACTATGAATATGGGATAATTATTCCCTACACCAATAATTCTCAAACCTCACCTGTGGACCGTCAGCAATGCCATATGTTTGATGTATCCCAGAGTTAGCACACCTGAATCAAGTTACCAACTAATCATCAAGCTCTTACCGGCTTGAATCAGGTGACCTAGTTAAGGGCTACAACAAAACTGTGCTCTACACCAGTGGTACCCAAACCTCTCCTTGGGGACCCCCAGACAGGCCATGTTTTTATTTCCACTCTGAAATGACACGATTGATTAAATTAGTCAACTACACATTACACCTTTGACTAACTGAATCAGGTGTGCCATTTCAGGGTTAAAACAAAAACACGGCCTGTCTGGGGGTCCCCGAGGAGAGGTTTGAGAACCACTGCTCTACACTATGCAGTGCTTTGCAACCCCCCTCCCCCCAAAGAAGCACATCCTAAAATGCATAAATTATATTAAATACAGACCGGCGCGTGCATGTTGACAAACACACAGTAAGACAAAATTGATCAGGTAAATGGAGTTCATATCTTAAAAGTAACCTATTAAACAAATAGAAAGAGTAAAGAAAATATCAATCATGGTCACCAGTACGATATGAACTCCATTTGATCATTTTGTCTTAATTTGGGACTTTCCAAAACATGTGAACTCAGCATGTAACTGGAATGTAACTGTACAAGCTACTTTACGCCCTGCAGAGCTGCCCAAGTGTTTGATTCAATGCAGTTCATACATTCACCACAAAGGGTAATGGTGCAGGTTCTGCTTTCAAAACCGGTTCAAACAAGCCCATTTGTTTCAATGCAGTTCATACATTCACCACAAAGGGCATGGTGCAGGTTCTGCTTTCAAAACAGGTTCAAACAAGCCCATTTGTTTCAATGCAGTTCATACATTCACCACAAAGGGCATGGTGCAGGTTCTGCTTTCAAAACAGGTTGAAACAAGCCCATTTGCTCACAGTTGTTGCTTCAGCTGCCTCTCACTAACTGTTCATTATTACATTTTTGTACATAATTGTTTTTCAGAGGGACAGATGCTTTTAAATAAATATTAGGGTAAAAATGCATACACCATTAAAAACAACACTATTAATTACACAAATCACATTAAAGCTATTAAATGCTGTATAAACACACCAACACTATTGAATCTTGCGCGCACGCACGCACACGCACGCAAATGTGGAATAGATATGGGCTGGATAAAAACATAATTTCCTATTAAATGAGGATACTAATGCCACCGCATTTATACAAAATACTTTGCAATGTCAAACTGGACGAACAATTCGAAACATTTTCTAAAATGAATTCTGAAACAAATCACTAACATGAATTAATTACTTAAGTATTCAAACAGCCCAGGGCGAAAACTGTGGCAGCAAATATAGCTCAACATCCTCACTTTTGGGGAAAGTCTTCATAGGCAGTTATTTTCAAGATTTCAAGTCAAATAACTATGCCGATCTATATCATCTTGGTAAGCAACTACAGTGTAGACTCGGCCTTGTGTTTTAGGTTATTTTCCTGCTGGAAGTTGAAAAGCACAATGAACCAGGTTACATATACATATACACACACAGTACATAAAGAAAAAATCCCTCTGGTGTTTGTGGAATATGTGCTTAAACCTCAGTACTTGACTAAATGACCATACATAGTTATATGTGTGGATTAAAGCGATGAGCAAATAAAAATTACTGGGCCAGTAAACAAATGTCGGGCCAGTCAAAAAAGATAATTACTTGCCTGTTTGGGCCAGTGCTTAATTTTCCATTTTAAATTAATATTCTCATTTTAAAATGTTTGCACGTCATCTATGTAACTCCCCCTCTTCAACTTAAGCTTGATCTCACATTAAAATATGCCTGTCATTTGCCATTTCTTCTCCATCCTCTGTGTTTAGCAATACCGGTGTAATCTTTTTGACCAATAATACTTGAAGGCTTGTTTGTTTTGGCCAATCATATTTTTGAATGCATTCTAGAGTGGGACCCAATCATTGATTGCAGAACAATTAGCAGTGAGAATGATACTAATATAAAGTAGGCAGACAGAAATAAATACACGGTGCTATCGCTAAAGTTGTTCTCACAGATAGCTTTGCCTTGATTTTGTATACTCAAAATGCCATGACATGATGGCTGATATATCAAAAACATTTTTGCACTTCCCAACTAGTGTTCCCACAAAACCTTTTTGAGTTTGACATAAACTTTATTGAAGGACTTGAATCTGCGAAACAGATGCCTACTTTTTCTGGAAGATCACACAGGGAAGCAATCGTCCAGGGACTGAAGGACTCACTCGTCTCCTGGGATTTGACTGTAGATAGCTAAGCCACAAACTTGAACGGATGGACACAACTACAGTGTTTGACCATAGACTTCACCTCGAAATAGGTATATAGATGTAAACAAGGTGACCAAAAAAAAAGGGCAGTTATTAAGTAGAAAAAGTTATGTACCGGTACAATTGTTATTATTATTATTATTATTATTAGCATAGATACAACTCAGATGCAATTATTGTGCAATCTAATGCCATTAAATGTAGCAGTGCTAATTTTGGCAGCATTTGAATACTGTTTTTTACATTATAACTCTGGACAACAGGTCTTCTGTGGTTGGACAAAGTGATCTGAATGTGCTCATGATGGAGTAATAGGTTACATTTATAGGTCTATTCTATGATGTTGAATTAACAAATCTTAAATACAGTCATTATATTTAGTACTACAAAATCCTTCAAATTTTATGAAAAATTGAGTTTAAATAACTTTGTAGAATAATATACACGTATCTAAGTATTAAGTCCTCAAAAAGCAATCACTTATTTTTATTTCCCTTCTTCAGTAACACACAATTGTATCTTCAGAAACACACAATTGTATCGTTTATTAATATTTTTCTTTCTCAAATTGAGTCTGGGCCAGTAATAATTCAGTCCGGGACAGTAAGTACAACAAAAAAATAACATGGGACCATGGTTAGGCTTGTCATATGAAAGGGATTCAAAGACTCAAGACATTCGCTTTTTCTATAAAATGCTAAATATGTAAAACGCTTAATTTATTACATTTTTAATTCAGAATAAAAAAAGCAAAATATGGAGAAAGTCCAGGGGCTACTTTCTGAAGACTTTTCAAGGAAAAATATAAGAGGGTACTTCTGAACAATTTCAAGAACATAAGCCATCAAAAAACTACCACAAGGTCAAAAGGCTTAATGGAGTCTGTAAAGAATTTAGAAGTTCCCTATAATAAAGGTCCCATAAAAGTTCATCCAGGAGCCTTTACTTTTCAGAGTGCAGGAAATAAAGCTGCACTTAGGACCCGGCAATAACAAGGCTGATGGAAGAACTAATTTTCATAACTAGTCCTAGAACTCTGAAAACACTTTCAAATACCTGTCTCCCATACAAACATGTTACAACCTTATTAACAGTCTGAGCCAATTCACCATAGGCCAGCATAACTGTGGTTCACCATGGTTACTAGCTGAGGAACATTGAGTTTATGTGAACTGATCCCAGTGCGTTCCCACTGCTTATTTCTCTTTGTGACTCTTTAGCAAAGCCTTCAGCTTTGCTGTGTGTACTTCAGGTATAATGAAACCAGAATTTATCCTAAAAAAGATGCCTTGTTTTTATCATTATAGAGATTCTGAATATAGAGTGTACACAAAAAGGCCATGCATTGTAATGTCATGTTAAATTAAAAGGACAATCTTGTTATGTGAGATGGTTCACAGCTTCAATTGGTGTTCTGTGAGGTGGTGTGACCCCGTTAAGATAGTCTATCTGTCATGTCTGTGAAGTTTGTAGGTCGAAAGCTGGTGCACCGTACTTACATTATATACATGATTGAACTACCAAGGCTCCATGACAGTAATTTCACAGCCAATTGCTCACACATGTTGTTGTGTGAGCCGCTTTGTGACAGACACAGCTGACACTTTAAATCGCTGTCTCCTACCTACCAGGTTCCCAGCATAAACATAGTTCTCCCAGTCTCTCCTCTCATTATCTTTTGTCACCCTTGTATTTTTGCTATCATTCTAGTCTCATCATATCTCCACAGCACATATCTTGATCAGTGCATACTGTATGCTTCTCTCCATACCTGCCCATCATCTGAGCCTCTCCTTTCACCACCCTCAGCACTCCCCCACCACGGATCTGTCGCATATTCTCCCCCGCAATTCCCCAATCAGTCTCTCTACCACTCTTTATTCACATCATCTTACCGGTGAACATATCTGCAGAGTATCTAAACGACAATGCTTTTGTCAAGTGCTCTTTATGCAAATCCAAAAGTATATTGTAAAGTTCTCTTTGAGGACAACTTTGACATTTAAAAAAGGGAGGTACCCCTATGTTTTCCCCCTCCAAATTTGTCATGTCCGATTTCCCACTAACAACTTATCTATCCAAAGTCCCGGGCAGCAATATGACAATTTGCACCGCGCTGGAGGTCTGGGCAAATTCAGAGATGCCATAGTCATGCTCGAACCACTGATAATCAAAACTACTCTTTCAACAGGGACGCCTTTAGTTCATCGATGAAACGTTCTACAGAAGACACTGATTCAGAGCCATGCCTTGTTCAGACATTTATCCCCCATTGCCTCTCTGATTTACTTTATTTTTCCAGTTATCTTTTTGCTACCTCTCTTCTACTTTAATTTTCTCTGCACACCACTTCTCTCTGTTTTGCCTCTCCACATCTTTGAACGTCTCCTAGCCTAAAACTCTAGCTCGAGGCTGAAGATGTGCAGCATTTAAGTACCTGAAGTGTGTGCGGAAAAGATTCCCATGTAATTGCCTCTTAAATGACTGATGTCAGTGCAGGGAACCGTAGAATTAAAATAGCTTATTTTTAAAGTGACAACAAATTATACTTGTGTATGAAATCACATTTTTTACTATTGTCTATGGGCATCACAGCATTTCCAATTAGTTGCGCCATAAAGCAATCAATTGAGCCAGAGAAGAAGAGCTAAGAGGTCTAAAGTTGTTAAAAAGTAAATGTGAAAACAACAAGTGGTCAATGAGATAAAAATGCTATTTTCATAAGGCTAATTTGAGCTCATTTAACTGCAGAGTAATACAAAAAGCTCAGTCTCTGGATATACTATAAGTGTTATGAATGTTACAACCCAGCTACTTTGAGAAATAATCTTAATGTAAGAGTTGTCTCTGAGACACTGTGCCCTGTAGTCATTTCTGGGTAATTCTGGGAAAGGAGCGCACTCATTCAAGGACTGAAAGAGTCAATTGGGCAAGAATAATATGAATGTGAAACACAACGTACTGTAAGGAATATTTGATATCGTTTGACTCAAATCTACTTCCTACTTTCTGTCTGATTGGTGTTTAAAAGAAAACACCATAGATACGGCTAGAGGTTGTCATGTTTGAGATTGGGTCTATTAGGCTGTGACAAACCCACTTCAACTTTCTTTTTGGCAGAACATCCTCATTCAGATGCAATTAACTGTTCATTTTTTGCATTTATGGTTTGGGTGTTATTAATAGAAATGTCAGAGTTGATGCTCTGGAGTATCAATTGACTTTGAATGGTAAAGCAATGTGATTGGGTCTGCTTAAGACTCCAGATGGGTGGGCCTGGACCCACTCAGGCCCACCCACAGATCCGTGGTTGGTTTATAGACTGATGCCACAGATTTTGGGCAGTAGCCTAAGGCCACATATAACACAAATCCACCAGATCATCTGCGAATAAGGAGAAAGTGTCTGGCAATTAGATTACTTACATGTAAACATTTCTGGAACTTTCTAAAGAATTGATGAATTCTAACTCGTTCATAACTCCCTTTGTGATAACATAGCTACCTTACAGAAGTTTTATTTGAAATGCAGTTTTAAATCATCATGGTTGATGATGTCATAAATATTTGTTGACATAAGATACAATTTTTTTTTATTTTAACCTAAAATACTATAGATACACAAACCATAGTCTAAATCTAGAACATTCTGGTCGTATCTGCTTTTTTCGATCTCCCCATTGGTTTCCATGGCATTTCCATTGTCTTGGTGATGATCCATTGACCTCCAACACACTGAAGGTTTTTGATTTGGTTCAGAAGTTGAGGACAGTCTAGGTTACTGTTGCTGACGGTGATTGTGGTAGAGATGAGTGATTAAATGTTCGAGAGGTAGTGAATGGCCAGAGCCATGCAGCTGTTTCACCATTACCCATCATGGCAATGCTTATCTTCTCACCCAGAAATTACACAGGCTCAATAACAGCGCGAGACACCCAAGCAGGCAAAGATACACTTCAGCATGCATGCACATACAAATACAAGAGACTGTGTAGTGTGTACATATCAAATCAAGGCCTGAGCAAGTGTGATGCTTTACAGTGGTGCCTTGTTAGAGACTGGCAAAAAGGACTGTAGAAAAAACTGAGCTATACTGAATGCTAAAAAGGGGAATTATGTTTATTTATACTAACAAACTCCACACAATAATATTTCTCCCAATTTCTTGATGACTCATTTGTGATGAAGGCCAGCTTCACCAAAGCAACTTCAACAGTTTTTGGCCAGTCCATCGTCAGACAGATCACATCGATGCTTGTATGGTTCTTAATACACTGCTATCTCAACCAAGAAGTCTACACAGGAATTGTTATCCACTGGAAGGAACACACTTTCCGGCCTTCTCCCTCTACTGAGCGCACAGCTGCAACAAGGAGCGAAACTAGGCCAGGCAATCATATTTGACCCCAATCTCAATGGTAATGTCCAACTGCACCATCCTCTGCAGGACCTGTGGTTTAAGCTGTCAGCAGAATGCAGCTAATTGTCAAGCAATTACATTACTGCTGCCCCATTCAAGTGCCCTCATAGTAGTCCCAATCATAGAGACCTCTGTAACCCTTCACCACAGCAGGATCTTCAAACAACCACAATAGAAATGGTTAACTGACCACAAAAATCAATCCAATGCCCATCACAGTCTCCAACACGAATCCCATTAAAAGCCTGGGGTTGGAATTAAAAAGGAATAGTGGAAGATCCCTTTCAGTTTTTCTCCATTCTCCTAAAAATGATCGAAATAGACCGCACCATTATCCATGCAAGGGGGTGTTACACAACGTCAGGAAAAAACAAAGGGGACAATCGTTTTTAATACATTTTATAGGTAAAATACGGGTTTCCTTGTCATTGAGACAACATAAGCTCTTCAGGGTGTAAATAGAATATAATCTAGCATAAAAATAATAATTAGAAAAAGCATACATAAAATACATAATATTTTATTGATTTGAATAAATCATGACCTAAATCAGGTAAGTCCTTCTGGTTCCTTGACTGTGAGTTGTCATGGTAGCAATGACAGTGAGCTATTGTTCAGTCATCATCTCCATAACTATGCTGTAATTTACTTGAGCTGGGGCCTGAGTTCCACTGTCATATTTAAATACCACATCTCCCTCACCCAACCACTCGAACAGAGATGACACGCTTCAACGGCTACTGCTCTTCACTGGCTTGCCATTCACCAGTCACCTCTACCACTGAGGGCTCCAGCTTAACAGAAACTCAACAGGGCCAAAAATTGAATGGTTACGTCTGAATACTAAAGCCCTTTTTCCATTGACCACATCTGAAGTCATCAAAATCCCTTTGTCATATAACACTATGAAGAAAACAAAGGAACTTTCAGTTCAAAACACACATATAGTCGTAGACCTTCATATATGTGGTAATTGTTACGAGAAGATCCACAAATGATTAAATATACTGTACCACTGTGCACTGTCAGGGCAATTATAAAAAATTTTAAAAGATATGGAACAGTTGAAAACCTCAGGGGTAGAGTACGCAAATACATTTTGCCCCCCAGGTTAGGGAGGAAAATGGTGAGAGAAGCAAAAAAATCCCCAAGAATGACCGTGACCGTTTTTGTCAGATACAGCATGGTCATGTTTGGCGTTAAAAACAGAGATGCATACAAGAAGAGGTACCTCATACCCACGGTGAAATATGGTGGTGGGTCACTGATGCTTTGGGGCTGTTTTAATTCCAGAGGTCCAGGGACAATGGTCAAGTTTGATGGATAATTATTTCGACCAAGATAATTAATTCTACCAAGTATCAGGCAATTTTGGCTAACAAGCTGGTTGCCTCTGCCAAAAGGCTGGGACTTGGGGTAGGTGGACTTTCCAACAAGACAATGACCCAAATCATACCTCAATATCCACACAGAAATGGTATAATGACAACCAAATTATTGTTCTGCCATGGCCATCTCAGTCACGAAACCTCAATCCAATTGAAAACCTAGGGGCTGAGTTGAAGAGGGCAGTTGATAAGCACAACCCAAGAATGTGAAGGATCTCGAAAGGATATGCATAGAGGAATGCTCCAAAATCCCTCCAAATGGGATCCTTAACCTTGTCAAACATTACAGGAAGAGATGTTCTGTTATCCTTGCTAGAGGTGGTTACACTAAGTAATGAATAAGGAGTGCCAATAATTATGGAACCTTGATTTTGGTCAAATTAATTTTGTGTTAAAGAATTGTGTTGGTTGGTTTCTCTGTTTATTTTCAGGCTTTGAGTTACAACCAACTCCTCAAGTCAAGCAGAACTAGGAGATGGAAACAGTTTATTTCTACAGTGTTCTTTGCCCTTAGCCCTTCATGCGCTGCTTCCGTTGCAAATGTTAGCCAATTAACATTTGGCAAGCGACAGTTTTGAGGCGTCAGGTCTGTGTGAACTAGCGTGACGTTCAAGCCCCCAGGCAATTATTATCGAACATTAAAGAGTAGGGAACTAGCACAGAATCTACATTCGCTGAACACACACACACACACACGAAGGGTCACAAACACGCACACAGCAGTCAGCGGTGTACCTTTGTTGGAGTAGTGTTGGGGCGGCAGGTCAAAGGGCACAGGAAATGAGGTGGAGGGAGTGGTGGCAGGAAACACATCTCTCTGGACGGGAAAGGTGCTCATGTTCTGGGAGAAGATTGAAAACACAGAACACCAATCAGTATGTCATCATTTAACCACCCCCATGGAATGTTATGCTCTTTGAGCACGTCATGTTATTTCAAATCAGATTATTTCAAACCAATTAATCATCATTGGTAGAATGTCACTGGAATGAGATCCTGCATTTCTTTCCCTCTCCACAGATCAGGCAGATGAAGACACATTTTGAAAGGCCTTCCCATTGACCACATCAACCATCCTTCGAGGTGAGAGGGCCTATTGATGGCGCTACCTGCTCGCTGTGCTCAGAACAATCCGAGAGTTCGAACTGGATGTGTTTGCCCATCAGACAGGTAGGCTGTAACGTTGACACTTAAGACGGACAACACGGTGTGTTGATAACATGGTGGCCTGATACAATATGAAGTGATCAGACATCCATTATCATGTAGGAAAGCGGAAGGAGAAAGTAGACAATAAGGAGAAAGGAGATAAACAAAAAAATAATAATAATGGAATAGAGCTGAACTCTTAACGTGTCTAAAAGTGGCCAGGCAAAGCTAAGACCTGGAAGACCCTTGCACAAATAACCGGAGGCTTACATTGGTGTTCTGAACACAGCTCTTTTTCAGCTGCTACAGCAACGCCCCGCCAGCTTTACGTTTGCAGATGCAGGGACAGGGAAGTGGTCATAAAGCCTCCTGTGTAGCAGAGGATTAGCTTCGAACCCGTTTGGATGCTAGAGACAGTGGTGGTGGATGGGAGCCTATCTGTTCACTGCAGAGGAGACTAAGTAAAGCTGTCAATGTTTAGTGTAAACAAAAGGGCTTCTTTCTAATGTGAGAACATGAAATGTATGTAATTAGTCAAGACTGATTGATTCACAGCCACACATTGCGGTGTACTGTAAAACTCAACAAAGTCAAGGACTGCAACCAATGGGCCGTTGTTTCTCAGAAGAAAAAAAATACTGCATAAGGAGAATAAGGACTCGAGGCTAAGCAAGAAAAGAAAAGATAGTAGTCTCTAGGTGAAGGACTTTGGAGTCCGATGTTCACAACAGAGAAGGACACGGTCATGCCAAGCTGCATTGGTGTCTTATTACAAGGTTATTTTCTTTTCCAGAAAGAGTCTTTGAACTACTGTTTCAATGCAAGACCCTTGCAGATTCATGCTAAAAAAATAAAAAGGTCAATCAATAGTGACCCTTAATGTCAGAATGTCATGACAACAAGCTACATTCTTTCATTAAGGCTGTATATTAATATCTGGTATTTGAATGAATTGTTTACCACTGAGGGGTGTCTAGCTCTTCCCTATTTGGAAGCACAACAACAGAGTTTAGTTCAAACGTGTAATGGTGTCAATGTCCACAACACTGAGTTTAGTTCAAACCTGTAATGGTGTCAATGTCCACAACACTGAGTTTAGTTCAAACCTGTAATGGTGCCAATGTCCACAACATTGAGTTTAGTTCAAACCTGTAATGGTGTCAATGTCCACAACATTGAGTTTAGTTCAAACGTGTAATGGTGTCAATGTCCACAACACTGAGTTTAGTTCAAACCTGTAATGGTGTCAATGTCCTCAACACTGAGTTTAGTTCAAACCTGTAATGGTGTCAATGTCCACAACACTGAGTTTAGTTCAAACCTGTAATGGTGCCAATGTCCACAACATTGAGTTTAGTTCAAACCTGTAATGGTGTCAATGTCCACAACACTGAGTTTAGTTCAAACCTGTAATGGTGTCAATGTCCACAACACTGAGTTTAGTTCAAACCTGTAATGGTGTCAATGTCCACAACACTGAGTTTAGTTCAAACCTGTAATGGTGTCAATGTCCTCAAACCTGACTTTAGTTCAAACCTGTAATGGTGTCAATGTCCAGAGGAGGATGAGCAGCCTTTTCATCTCATGACTATGGAGGGGGCAGAGCCTGGGAGCACTATAGTCAGGGCTAGGTATTTTCTTTTTGTGATCAGGTCAATGTTGAAGCTCTGGCCTTTTAGACCTCCACAACCACACTGTTGCTAAGCAACTTTTGAGGTAATTTTAAGGTCCAGGGACAAATTACACTGTGTAATCATTTCTATCAGACAAAATCCTCCTTATTTAGACATACTTGTTCTTCAGCATGCATTGTGCAAGAATAGAAAATGCATGACAACAACATCTTAGAAATTATACTTTTATAAGCTATACCACAGAGCTATCTAGAGGAGAAAAATACATCACCTGTAAGTTTTTATATAAACCTAAAACCTCTGCAGCATTACGTAATGAGCGTGACCAATGCCAATTCAATAGAAAAACACGTGCCTGTATGCACACCCGACACCATCTGGGCATGCTCCTTGTTACATCCCCCAGTCTCAGTATCTATGTTTCTCTGGTCTGTGTTGGTGTTTTCTATGCTGTATTCTGTCCTGTTTTGTGTTAGTTCTGTTCAGTTTGTATGTCTCCCACAGGTGAGGCAGGTTCAACTAATTACCAATCATCCTCATTACAACTCATCACTGACTCCTCCCCCATTATCCCCTACACCTGGATTCAGCAATCATCATTCATCTCCCATCATGCCCTTCTGTATATAGTGTGCCATTTTGTGTGTCTCTTGAGCTCTGTCTGGTTGGTATGTGCTGTGGTTTGTTTGGTAGAGTCTGGCTAGGTATTGTTTTACCAGTTTGGCTTAGTGATGGTCAAAACGAGGCATTTGAAACATTTGATACAATTGAAACATTTGATTCGAGGCGTCGTGAAACGTTTCGAAACCTTGACTCGACAGTGACACCTGCTGGCAACTTTAATTATGGCACACAACAGTCTTAATTCCACCATGATCAGACAGACGCTTCTGTAAACGGACTGAACTATTCACATCCTTCATCACAAACTGCATAGTTTAGAAACGGGTTGATAATTGTAATGTGTCTAT
>JACXGM010004767.1:6660-37042 GCA_016801145.1 Umbra pygmaea
TTGCTCCGTCTCCACTAACGTCCGCCATTTTTTATTTTTTAAACGAGCTGGGAAATCCGTGCGCATAGGATTGTGGGTGATGTGAGAGCGCGAAGGATACACATATGCATCCTTGACCGTCTATGGGAAATTGTCTGAACGAAGGACTCAGTCCTTGGTTGAACTTCGGAGGATCCTTGACATTGGAACAGTACTTCGAAGGACTTTGATGACGTAGCATCCTTGAAATTCCGACTTCGAAGGATCCTTCCTTGACATTGGGAAACAGCTACTGACAGGCGATTTTACCTTTCTATCATTACATGAACCATAAGCCTTACCCAAACCCTTGCCCTAACCTTAAACACTCAGAAACCTTGCTGTTAAGCCCATCTAAAATATATTAAGAATAACTTCAGTATTTACAGTGATGAAATGTTACATCAGAAATACATTAGTTTGGCGATCTTTACTTCCTGTCATTACATTAACCATAAGCCTTACCCAAACCCTTACCCTAACCTTAACCACTCAGAAACCTTGCTGTTAAGCCCATCTAAAATATATTAAGAATAACTTCAGTATTTACAGTACTGAAATGTTACGTCAGAAATACATTAATTTGGAAACGTGCTGAAAGAAACAAAAAATATCCGTCTACCCCTACTGGGCGCATTAGGAAAAACAGGGGCCTAAAACTGTCCAATGCGCCGTAAAACTGTAAATCTGCCAGCTCCAGGTCTGCAGCCTCCCCATATAGGATCATTAAGTTAAATTGATTTGGACAGCAGAGATGGAGGATCATCTTGTCGATTTGTGGCAACAACACAAATGTTGATACAACGTGTGGAGTAAAACCTAACATAAAAGAATGGACAAGGAGAGGAGTTGATCATGCTTATTCTGAAGTCTCGAGAGATTTTGCGTGTTCACAGTCGGGACTCTGGTTGAAAATCTGTTTGTGTGTGGTGTGCTGTCTTTGTCACATCATGACACAACACCACAGACTATAGGAGCAAAACAGTTAAATCTAGGATTTTTTGTTCTCATGTTTGTGGTCTCTCACAATTTGAAAATTGTATAAGATTGAAAAAATCTGTTAGTGTGTACCCAGCATAATTTGTATCCAAAGTGAAAATTAAATGAGACGTTCCTCCACCTCCAAAGTCCAACGGATCTGTGTTGCACTTTCGTCTCATCGTAGACATGTTTCCTATGCTATTGATAGTACTGACGTAATCACAATCTTGCTCATCCCGATAAATATCAAACATGTTTGATATAATCAGGGTGAGTTCGATTTGTGTAAGACCAGATCGGGAGGTGTAAGATTCGATCTGTGAACGCCTCACATTACCAGATAATCTGCAACGAACATCGGAACCGATTGAGGTCCTCAACAAGATTTTTTGTCCGATTCTTGGGAGGAGATAATCGGGCATAAATCGGCCTAAAACTCCTGTAGTGTGAGCCAGGCATAAGGCAGCATCAATGACAAAAATCCAAAACAGCAATTCAGCTTAAAACGTTCTAATACTTTTGGATACGATTTTAACCACACCATACCTTTCTACCTCTGCACAGTTAATCTTCTGACTACATTATAATGCCAGCTCCGTTGCTACGTCGGCCCGTTTTAACCTTCCCTTTCCCTCTATTTGTAATACAGAAACTGTAGCCCTACACAACATTAATCTACTTGTTTATATACATTCAAAATCACAACACAATTAGGTTCATAAGCACACAAAGGTTTGCAATAATCCACTCATTTCAGTCATTCCTCATTAATTTCTCCTGTATTTACAATTCACTCGTACGTCACTTGCATCCTTGACTTCTGTTAACAGATGAGTAGGCAGCCTGTTTTGTCTTAGGATTCATACACACCATTTATTATTTGTATATTCTACAGGATAACCTTATATTGCGTTCTGCTCCCCGTGAGGGGAGGGAATGTCAAACCCTGTAACAATAGACCTCAACAGTCCACCCCTCGTCCCAGAGAGCTTGGGTTCCGGAAGTAAATTTCCCATTCATTTCTCCCATTAACTTCTGTAAAAAATCTGTATATAAAGAGTTTTAGACCGTGCCTTAGACTAACCAGCTACGACGTCACTCATAAGCATACAACATATCATTTCGAGTGAAAAAATTAACTGAAAATCCAAAATAAGTCAAAGGTACAAGATTGTGTACAGATTTTCTATTCCGAGCATGGAACTGCTCATCCCATAAACCATTGTGAGTGTTATCTTTCTGCCTTTACATTACTTTAAATTATCTAACTGTAGTTAACTCAACTTACACAATGTTGTCCTTGAAATATAATGTAATCTACAGCTCGGTAAACGTATTTACAGTTCTCTAACTATCCATATATTTTGCTAAAACACAGGCGTACGACTCGGCAGCCTGCCAGAGTTGGAAACACAAAGCTTTTTCGCGGGTTCAGTAAACATTTCCATGGTAACCGCGACTTTGTCTCCATGAGTTCCACCAATCAGAGGCATCACTGTGGGATTGTGGGATGTTTAGGATTGTGGGTAATGAAGTACTTATCCAAGACATCGTGAATAAAAGACATTTATCTCAAAACAAGTTTAGTGCCCCATTAACTTTTGATGTCTATATGAGCATATTCAATCACTTAAACATGTTGTAGCTGGTTTTAAGTATACCATCGATGAATATGATTTTATGGCTTATACTCCAATTGTCAATGGAGATAATGTATTGTATTCTTACTTCTGGAGTCGGCTGTGGGCGGGACTGTTGAGGTCTATGTTGTCGATGGTGAGGAAAGGGAGACCAGAATGCAGGAGGAGGATTCAAGATGTTTAATGACAGCCCCTGTAAACATGCGGAAGCCCATAATGTGCAGAGAAATTGACAGAACATTTATTGCAGCTGCACAACGGATATATGAAAAAGCTACTATGCTCTGACGCGGCATAGATGCGATGCTAAACATACAGAGCATACGCCTGGCTAACAATACAGTATAATTTCCTTACAACACATAGGGCCCTATCTTACACCCGGCGGAATTGACTTTTTACACAAACGCATGTATCATTCCTATCTTGCACCCGACGCATATGGGACTTTTCCCTCCACAGACACGCGTCGGTAAATTAGGGAATGAACTTACTTTGTTGGGCTGTTCAGCGAAAAGAAGAGGCGTGTTCCGGCGCAAACGTTCCCTGGTGCTATCTTGCAGTTCCCGAAAACCTGGTTTAAAGTCAGTAGCGTATTATTCAGATTCTATAAAAGGGCGCATGCTTGGCCATTATGTAGCGTGTTCACAACGCGCATACACTTTACTCCTCTTATCTACACAAATGCAGAAGTTCCCATTATTGCAATACATAATTAGAAGAAAAAATATTCCACGCTAGGGAAATCATTGTGGTGTCCGAAGATGTGAAAACATAAGCATACATATCTAGTGTACAGATTATACACAAATTATTCAGAATGAATTATTCGCACTGTACATCAACCGCAAGGGAACCCATGCAATAAACATACAAGTGATTTGCGATGCTAATAGTGAAATTGCCCATGAATTACCCTGGCTCAAGCCATGGCTCCTTTATGGCAAAGTCTGCCATCTTTGCAGCGAATCCCCCTTGGATGGGTGGCTGTGAAGGGGACAACGACTATCCGTTAAAGATATGGTTAATGATGACACAATGTATGATGCCAGCAAGTGCGTAAAATGCTGTTTAATCAAAAACACACAAACACGCAGTGTAGCCTAATTGAACGAACATTTGGCACACTGAAAATACGCGTCAGGTGTTTGGATAGAACAGGTACTACACTACTCAAGTCGCAGCATTCTTTGTGGCTTGTTGTGTTTTACGCAACATTTCATGGATGTGTTGATGACATTAATTAGGAAATATTAGAGGACTTCAGGAGATGTGATGTTGAAATGCATGTGCCGTTGGCACTTAACTTAAATGCCCAGAAATGTAGAACAGGAGAGGAAAGGTTATTTGACAGAAGAGTATATCTCGGTCTAATGTTAGACTACATTGCAAAAATATTACCATGCATTCATAACCTCGTGATTCAGTGAGAGTGAGTCCAAAACATCGGAAAGTAGGCTATGTCTTGTGACATTTCTATATTTACATTTTGTAAAAAGGAAAATCAATAGCAAATCGCCCTTATAATAGCAATCCGCTATGGAACAAGCGCGCCTGCTCTTAAAGGGAATGTGATATGACGCTCTGATTGGTTTATTGCACGTTATGCCCAAACCACACCTATGACTAATGAAGCTACTTTAGACCTACCCATTTTAGATTTGCGTCGGGTGCAAAAATCATTTATCCCGCCGGTAAAATAGCAACAGCGCCCAGGGACCCTCCCACAATGTCACTTGCGTTTTGCGTTTGATACTTGGGTTTCAGATTGTTAAAATAGGGCCCATAGTGTTCAAGGCACAATCAGAAAGGCATCTCAAATGTCCATGTCAACATCTCAAAAAACCACACAATGGTACCGGACTTCCACATCTCAAAGCTCTCCAACATAGAACAGGAATACATTCAAAATAACATGCGCCGACCATTCCAGAACACTGAGATTAAATTGGCATCTTGATTACTCATTACGCGCCAGTGTGGGTAGTGCCCTACTCTCCCAACAATACTAGCTACATACATCAAACACATAAATACATAAAACACATTGTCATAACCTGGATGGGACTCACAACAGGATGGTGTGGCTCCATCTTGTGGCCAGACTGGGACATTATTACCTATTCCATTATTCACTTGGTTGTCTTGTTCTGTGTCTAATTAATTCAATTTTCATCCAGCTGATCCTTGTTGTTAATTAGTGTATGTGTATAAGTGTTCCTTCTGATCCCCCTTGTCTTGGTGTGTCAATGTGAATCTGTTCCTGTCACCATTGTAGGAGGATGTAGAGCAGCTATGTGTTTCTCCAGATTCCACATTAATTGTTGTAGCACATTTGCTTCTGTGATTATATTTATATGTTACAGAATGCGTACGATATAAAACCGGCTGAGTGGAATCTGTCAGCTATATGTCACACTGTTGTGCCTCGCTGCTACCATTACCACTTCTCCACCATCTGTTACCTCCTGGACTCCAGTATCTTTTTTAAACAACCAACTACATCTGCTGCCTGTCTGGCCTCCCATCTCTCCATACACCCAACATGTTACAGAATGTCCGACCCTAACGGAGAGATTTCGGGATCAAAGGCAGAGACAGCTGAGGCAGAGTTTGAAAGGCTCTACCGGTACTTTGGGTACACTCCCCCTACGTGGCCTTTCAAGTAACATTTATAGACATACACTTATTAACAACAAGGATCAGCTGGATGATAATTGAATGAACTAGACACAGAATAAGACAACCAAGTGAATAATGGAATATGTAATAATGTCCCAGTCTGGCCACAAGATGGAGCCAGGCCATCCTGTGGCGAGTCCCATCCAGGTTATGACATTTACAGTGAAACAATTCTTCATAGTTGTATACAGTTGTATATAAAGGTTTAGGCACCCCTGACAATTTCCATGATTTTCATTCATAAATGATTGGGTGTTTGGATCAGCAATTTCATTTTGATCAATCAAATAACTGAAGGACACAGTAATATTTCGGTAGTGAAATGAGGTTTATTAGATGAACAGAAAATGTGCAATATGCATCAAAACGAAATTAGACAGGTGCATAGATTTGGGCACCCCAACAGACATATCACATCGATTATTAGTTGAGCCTCCTTTAGCAGGAAAAACAGCCTCTAGACGCCTCCTATAGCCTGTAATGAGTGTCTGGATTCTAAATGAAGGTATTTTGGACCATTCCTCCTTGCAAAACATCTCCAGTTCAGTTAGGTTTGATGGTTGCCAAGCATGGACAGCCCGCTTCAAATCACCTCACAGATTTTCAATGATATTCTGGGATGGCCATTCCAGAACATTGTACTTGTTCCTCTACGTAAATGCCAGAGTTGATTTTTGCATATGACTGTAAGCAGCCCCGGTCGGTGGATCTTAATTGGGGAGGACGGGCTCGTATTACGCTCGGGACCGGAGTGAATGTAATGGTGCGCAACGCACAAAACCCAGTGTTTTTTGTTTTGCACACTGGGTTTTGTGCGTTGCATACCATTCCATTCACTCCAAGTGTAATACGAGCCCGTCCTCCCCAATTAAGATCAACCGACCGCGGCTGACTGTAAGTCATTGTCACAATCCCAGAATACATTGGTCTTTGCTGCAAAATTTTCACATGGTCCATAGCTCTTAGGGAATACCATATAACAATATAGAATAACATGTATAGAACCATAATAAAACTCTTCTAGACATTTTAAAGTATTTAGTAAAGGATGATCCTGACTAATGTTGATAATTGAACAGAGATTCTGAATTCATTACACATGAACCTCAATGTAATGTGTGGAATTCTTTCTTTCATATCATTGCTACATTATTTTATTGCATATTTCCTAAAGCTACTTCTGCACCAGGTATATAAATTACTACACATTTCATTGATTGTAACTTTGTTAAATACAAGAAAGTATTTCTATAATGCAATGGAGCTACATTTATGTCTTTATTTCACAATGAAAACTTAACTTTTAGATTTTCAAACATTTTCAAAAGCTAAACACGTCTTAAATATTATGTAATTAAAAACATAATTATATTGCAATCAAATTTTTTTAGGTTGATATAATTTTTTATATTTTATATTAAAAATATATATTAAAAGCAACAACAACAAAAATTGGACATGTTGTATAAAGGTTTTGCTTGCAAAACTAAAATTTTTGCGTGTACAGAAATGTTAAAAGGAATATAATTTAGTCAAGGTCGTCATAGGGGCTAGCTAGATGTGTTAAATAATTAGCCTTATAAACCATGCATTTATTAGTACAGTAGATAATGAAATTTACCTGGCATTTAATTGTTGTCACCACACTAAAATACTATCACATATAAATTAACAATGAACTGTTCATGTAAGCTAACTTACCTGAGATGTCAAAGACAATCTGGCCTAATTTAATAATTTCATTTAACACATCTTAACTGTCCATAGAATTTTTATGTCTACTCAATTACTAAACCAGACATTAGTTCCAGTATCTAGAATGACATAGGCTAGCTAATAATATAACCAAGCCAGCTAGCATTACTGTAAGTCTTTGGTATATGTTTCTTTAGTTAGCAAAATTTTAATTGTTTGTTCAAATACGAACATTTCATGTGCAATTTCATTTCTACCTAGATTTATTGATACTAATCAAACAATAATAAACAGAAGAGAACTGGCCACCCCCTTGAGTCTGGCCTCTCTCTAGGTTTCTTCCTAGGTTCCACCTACTAGGGAGGTTTGCCTAGCCACTGTGCATCACTTGTTGTTGCTTGCTCTTGGGCGTCTGGGAGTCTAGGTATCTGTCAAAGCACTTTGTGAGGACTGCTGTTGTTAAAAGGGCTTTATAAAATAAACTTGATTGTTTTCTTACTGGACAAACTTATTCAGACTACAATGAATTGACAGCAGTTAAAAATGTATGTACTTGTAGTCCAACTCGAGACATCAAATACCTGGAAAAAGGTTGGAGTGTAGTATCTAATTGTAACAGGTGTACAGTGTGCTCAGGTTCATTCCTCACTAATAGAGGTGCAGACCAATACTCTTATATTTTATACAAAAGTATCTTTTTTGCACATTCTCGATACACAAGGCAAACACTGCAAACGGTCTGGATTAACGCAGTTTCAATCCTATCCACCACCTCTGATTATACTATGGCAGGCTAAAAACTGTGACATAGGCAAAACCACACTGACCATTTTCAGATAATGGAAAAGGAAATAATTTCTAAGATGTCGATATTTTTCAAACAAGCCATGAAAAGTTGCTTGCAATTTCAATTTTATCCACCTGAAAATAGGGACCAAATTTTACAACAATTATTGTGGCTAAATTCATATATACTAGTTGATAAAAAGCCTGTATACTTTGACAAGATGTTTGGAAAAGGAATAATGTTTGTA
Organism: Umbra pygmaea; assembly: GCA_016801145.1. Lineage (NCBI taxonomy): Eukaryota > Metazoa > Chordata > Actinopteri > Esociformes > Umbridae > Umbra > Umbra pygmaea. The sequence goes on from JACXGM010004767.1 coordinate 14,711, forward strand.
AATGACATTATAAATGAAGCCAGTGGAGTGATGCCTTACATACAGTTAACAAAAACATATGGAAATGTTTGCTCCCTACAAAAATACAATGAACTAACTGCAGCAATACCATATACTTGGAAGAAGAAAGTACAAGAGGGGAAAAAGTCTGATCTTTTTTGTCAACCATGTATCAAAGATCTCACATGGATGAAGAAAATACAGATAAACAAAGAAACATACCAATTTCATCTAAGAACAAAATAATTGGTTGCTGTTCCATATAAATTACAAAATAGCTGGGAAGAAATTTTTGATGTTCCAATCCCGTGGCATAACGCTTTTGGATTAATATGCAAAACAACACCAGACTCAAAAATTAGAATATTTCAATTCAAATTATTATATAAAATACTGTCAACAAATAGAAATCTATACAAGTGGGGAATTCAATCTGTAGATCATCTTTTTTGGTACTGTCCATATTTAGCATGCTTTTGGTCACAGGTTCAAGAATGGATGAATAAATGCAATATTTATCTTGAATTAACTTTACAAATAGCAATACTTGGATACTTAAAATGTAATAGTCAGACAATTAATAATATGATAATGATTTTAGCAAAAATATCTATCTTTAATTCCAAATTGGTGGAGTCATTGACAATAGAAAGGTTTCATAATTATGTGAAGCATCACAGTACAATAGAAATACACATGGCAAATAGAAACCCAATATGGCTGTGGCTAAGAGATAGATGGACAATATTGAACTTAAATAAAGAGTTGATCAAATACATAAATACTGATTGAGGAAAATATAAAATGTATAAGCTAGAGCTAAATATTAAAATGTCAAATTTCAAATGTAATTGTCTCAACTATTGGTCAGGTAAAGGTTAGGATGGGGTAAAATAAAGACAGCAATAATAAAAAAAATGTGGGATTGGAAATGATGCATATTTTAGAACGAAGACTATGTCGAATACTTAGCTGATCCTTTCCATTAAAAAAAATACACACATAAAACATGTTCCTCATATACACTAACTTGGAAGGGAGTGCACTTGCCTCCCCTGCTGCTCAGGTGCAGACAACCTCTAACATTGGTGGCCAAAATGCTGTCTTTTATCGACTCACTGTACCCGCGTATGGCTTGCTCTGATTACAAAGCCTTACTGTACATCGCCAACTTGTGCACCCTTTAACCCCTGAGCAGTGGAATAGGGGCGGAGTCCACCCCCCTTACACCTGGCCACATACAACCCCCCACAACTGATCATCATCCCGATGATCAGAACCATGTATAAAAATGATCAGAAAAAAAATTGTTTGCAATCAATGAATGGTCTTTCTGGAAGAGCAGTGTTCTGGAAGTTTCCCAATCAGGTTTTAAAACACTGCACAGCACCGAATCAGCTCTTTTAAAAGTTTTTAATTACATCTTTTTAGCTACAGATTCCGGGGATAGTGTTATTCTTATGCTCCTTGATTTAACTGCTGTGTTCGAGACAGTTCCTGTAAGTTTTTAGTACAGGATTATGTCCTTTGCAGATTTTATATTTTGTACTTTTCACTTCCTACTTTCTTTCTGTAATGTTTTTAGTTAACACAATTGAGTTGCCAATAAATAAATAAAATGTTCAGGCATTACCTATTGTAGCATGTATGGTTAGGGAGATGAATGCTCTCAAGCGTCAATCGACTTAATAAAGTATATTTATTTTTGGGGAGGGCTAAAAATCTATTTAAAATAGCCCTAGCGACGTCATTGGTGAGGTGTAGGAGGGTTCTAATGTCATGCAGGCTATAGTGGGTCATGATTTGATCAACACACTTTTTAATGTATGTATTAGGTCACTTTTAGATTATGGGTGTTTTGTGTATGGCTCTGCTACAAAGTCTGCCCTGAAATGTTTGGGTGTGATCCAAGCAACTGCACTGAGATTGTGTATGTGTGCATTTAGGACAACACCGGTGGAGGGTGTGCGGACAGGTATGTTGGACAGGGCTTTTGTACATTTGTACAGCTGTACACTAATGGGTCAATTGATCCGACCACTGGATGGGTTGGTGCAGGTGTGTATGTGCCAGAATTGACTGTGCAAGTTGCACAGAGACTTACAGACCAGGTGTCGGTATAGACAGCAGAGATGGTGGCGGTGATTCTTTAATTGAGGTGGGTGGAGGAGGTAAGACCAATGAGAGTGGTGGTGTGTTCCGACTCAGCGGCAGTGTTATGCAGCATCCGGACTGGTAGGTCAGAGAGGTGATGTGTTGGTGGAGCTGATGGTGATGTTGTTGGGTTTAGAGAAGAAGGGGTGGTGGTTCGGTTTTGTTGGGTGCCATCTCATGTTGCTGTGGAGGGTAATGAAGTGGCTGATAGGTTGGCTAAAAGAGGGCATGTCTGAAGGATAGGGTGACTGTGCAGGTAACATTGGGCCGGAAGGAAGTTAAATCTTTTATGCGGGGGAGGGGACTTAACTGTTCACAGAGGAAGTGGGATGGTAGCAGGAAGGGGGAGATTGTATTATGAGGTGCAGCGGATGGTGAGAGTAGTAACAGGGACTATCAGGTATAGAAGAGGTGATGTGGTGTAGGTTGAAGTTAGGGTGCACAGGGTTGAACTCTCATTGTAGATGGTAAATAGTCATCTTGGGAAAACAGTAACATTTGCAAAGATGTGGGCTCTATGAACTTCAAACAATATAGATATTATGACTGGTGGGTTGATCTCTTCCACTACATGAGCTCACCGAAAAGTTTGAAGAAATGTCTGGGACGTGACCGGCATCACACTCCGGTACAGTAGGTGGCAGTGTATGCACCTCTTAAACTGTTGCGATCTGTAATTAAAACAAAAGTATAAGAAGAATGCGCGCCACTGATAAAGATCATCTGTACATTTATTTCTACGGTACAGCGCTGCGCGCTCCCATTGAGCTTTTTGCGTGGGAGAGCACGAGGAGGCACCTTTTCCCACAATTTTATCGTTTTTGACGTCTAATTAGCTAATGGTTTACTGTGATAATAAGTACAGATAACAAATAAGAACTACCTTGTTTTCCCTGTAACAACAACAACTAAGTTAGTGAGATAGCTAATATTAATAAGCAAAAGAAAAACGATCTGAGGTGAGGAAACGTTTTGAAGCTAAGTCTTATATGGACCAACATCAGTGAACCCACTGACCAGTGTGTTCGTGTCGAAGCTCTCCAGTTCAGGTGCACTGTTTGTTCCTGTTGGTCCATAATGTCATGTAACATGTCAACCTGTTAGCTGTGTATGGACTAGTGTCAGCAATCTACTGTGTGTGTGGAGTTGCTGGCCTTAAACATTTGTGTTTTTGATTTCAGAAGTAAAATAATAATTGTATCACAGTTTGTCAGTCATTCAATCAATCCTCAGGATCTACACGTGATCACAGGGACACACCCGACCTGTGTTAGCGGCATGATGAAGCGAGCGCACAGCTGGTGTCAGACCCCTCCGTCAGTCACCGTGAGGATGAAGCCCCATACAGCACACAGCCTACAGATCAACAGAGCACTGCGGCTCAAAAGACCCAACCTCCAGAAGGCCCATGGGCCGCCAGGCAAGAGTCTACCCATTCGGCATGAAGTGGAGGCTGCAAACCACGAGTTGATGTGTGGCCCGAAGATTATCATTCAGCAGGAAGAGATGGCAGCTTTCTTCAAACTTTTCGGTGAGCTCATGTAGTGGAAGAGATCAACCCACCAGTCATAATATCTATATTGTCTGAAGTTGATAGAGCCCACATCTTTGCTAATGTTACTGAGCCTTGGCCATTATCTTTAAATAAGCTGTCAATGTACTTTTCTTTGGTTAAAGATGATGATTTGATTCAAGATTTTCTGTGGATGGACTGCTGTTGCAAAGTCACAGACAAAGTATGTAGCAATGTGTCCAGGAGTAAAAATTACATTTAATATAATTACTTATGTACTACTGTCACTTACAGTTGCACTCATTTTAATATTTTTATTTCACTCATCACATACGCAATGATTTCCTGACATGTACTTTCAACTGCATTTCAGTACCTTCTAGCCATGACGTTTGTCTACTTTAAGAGGGCTCACTTCAATCCCAGCGAGCACAACAGAACAAACTTCTTCATTGCGCTGTAAGTTCAGCGAGACAATTCTCTGTCTCTGTAAAAACTCAGAAAAATGTTTTACTCATCTGAGGTACATTCAGTGGATTTGAATGTACTACAAATGGAACTGAATGATCAGTATTTTTCGTTATTCATGAGTATATAGCTCTGGAAGTATACAGCTATTTTTAAGTATGTGTTTGGGTTAAATGAAAATCAGTTTTATTCCATAAACTGCTGACATAATTTCCCAATTTATATATATTTTCCCCATTTTCTCCCCTCCTAATTGTTCTTGTCCAAATTTTCCCACTAACCCTGCTACGTCGGCAGTTCCGCAAACCCCCCTGACAGATGCAGGATGAAGGGCGCTCACACAGTTCATCCAACCATGTGTCGCCAAGCCGGCTGATTCTTTTCGCACTGCTCGTCTAACATGGAAGCATTTAGTCAGCTCGTGCATGGGATGATTACGCTCACCAAATATTATTCCACGAATGAACGTACAGTCACCCGATCTGCACACGAAGAGTCACTGAAGTGTGACGTGGCAAGGTAAAAATCCAACTTATCTATCCCAAATCCCGGGCAGCACTATGCCGATTTGCGCTGCCTTGTGCTGGGTGTTCCAGGCAAACTCGGGGAAGCCATATTATTCAGAGCATTTTCTGGCAGAAAAATACAAGTTTTTATGCAAAATTACAAAACAGATGCAGTGTTGTCAGACCTCAAATACTGCAAACAAAATATTATATATTATAATACAATATTTATTAATACTAATGTGTTAAACGACAATTCCGGCACAAAATTAACCTAATAACATATGGGTACTGACTTGTTTTCATACTAATTGAATGTGCCCAGTTTTAGTAAAAAACTAATAATGAGGTGAGGGCATGGATGAAGTAAAACAAAATCGCTATTTTATACCACTAACAAGGCTCAAAACAGCACCACACTTCCACGGTACCATAATGAGGGTCCATACATGCAAACCGAAGCATTCTGACCAGATGGACATTACTATAACCCTTTTTATCTTGTGTTCTGACTGGACCAATTTCGGGATTGTTAAGTTCCTCGCACCACAGTTCCTATAACTTTCAGCTCCTACTTAAGAGCAGGGTCTTTTCAATTCTCCCTTGTTGCGCTCTGCTCTTTTGCCTTCCATCATATTATGCTGGAGCCTTCAACTTTTGTGTTTCTCTGTTAAGTACTCCAGTCTACTCTTTAAACGCCACCGTTCAAACTCCGTTATGAGGACATATCCACACAACACTATTTTTTTAATTGTATTGGATGTTGTTTTCAGCCCCGTAATCTGAACAGCAAGCAAGCAGCTGTTGGAACCCAGCACTACTTGGGATGAAAACAACAAGATCATTCAGATACATAAGATGATTTACATACTTATCTCCAATCATACACCCAGTGTTACTGTAACATTCAACTGTGAAATATTGTTTTATGTGGCTCTATGCTAAAGTCTAGTGACAGTGCTATAAAGACAGTTGCAGTGATTGCGTCACTCCCTTACCCCTCTCACCAGGTCCTATGGCCACTTGGCCAGTCCGAATGCAAATGGCAAAACCGGTTTTGTGGGAGAGTAGTTAGTTCAACTGTTTAGAAGTGGACTGTTCCTATAACTATGTTCCTGATACTACTTGGTCGGAAAGCGGCTATAGAGAAATTTGTAAGTGTACAGACAGTTTATTAAAGAGTTTAAAAGACAGTACCGTTCACATATACAGGCAGGCGCCATCTTGGGAAAACAGACTCGACCAGTCGAACTACGAATGCCGCGGTACGTGAGCAGAACTGTCAGCAAAATGTTTGATTTTAGTTTGCACCGCCAGCTGTAAGTCTTGCTCATTGATAGGGTTGGGCATCGTTTTGATTTTAACAATTCTGATTCCAATTTCAATTATTTCTGTTGATTCCGGTCCTTATCAATTCTCGATTCCGATTCTTTAATAACTGGGATTGAAACGGGTCACATTGTCTTGTCGGCAGTATGCGCGAACGTTCAGCACACATTGTGTCTCCGGCAGTTTAGAACACCCGTTAAATAGGTGCGGAGGTGGTCTGGACACAAAGTGATGCAGCTTTTTTATCACAAGCTGTAACGTTTGTGGCACTCATCCACATTCTCCGCTGTTATTTTTCCATTGACAGCTAACGTGAACAGAGATTTACGCTGCATTTGAACGCTAGCAGAAGTAGGTTTGCTAACGTTACTTGTGTTAGCAATTTGCGTAACGTTAAATCTATCTACGAGAGAAAAGATCTAAGTAACGTTGTTATTCACCCCAATTTTATCGATTCGGCAAATGTTTAATCATATTTGTAGTGCGTCCTCCAATGCAAGAAATTGGGATTGTTTTTAGGTAAAATGAAGCCACACCTTTGAGTGGGGCTTTTGTGTGCTTGGTGGCGGATAACACATCAGCAGCCTGGCTGCCCTGGAATATGGTGGCTGGCTGGCCGCTACGGAAAGCAAAACTTGCGCGTTTTGGAATCGGTCGTCGGAATCAAAACCAAATTTTCCAAACGATTCCGATGGAATCGACATTTTTTAAATGATTCTAAGTTGGAACCGGTTCTCGATGCCCAACCCTACTCATTGATCTACACGAATGACCGAAAAACCTCTTGCCATGGGAGATTCAAAGTCACAGTTCAGCTCACGTAGCACAGCGTTCGTGGTTCGACTGGTCGAGTCTGTTTTCCCTAGATGGCACCTGCCTGTACTTCACAAGATGGTACCGTCTTGTGAAATATATTTTTTTAATAAACTGTCTGTACACTTACAAAGTTCTCAATGCTTCGGTTTGCACGTAGGGACCCTAATTATGCTACCGTGGCAGTGTGGTGCTTTTTTGAGCCTTGTCAGTGGTATAAAATTGCTATTTCGTTTTACTTCGTCCATCCCCTTACAACTAGCGTTATAAGGTAATTATCAGTTTGCACTAAAACTGGGCACATTCAGTTAGCATGAAAACATCCCAGAGAACGTTCGACTTGGTACCCATGTGTAATTAACCCCTAGGTTCATTTTGCACCAGAATTGTCCTTTAACGTCAGAAGAGTTCAGAAATCAATATTTGTTTGAATAATAATTGTTCTCGTGACTTGTCATGTTCTCCACCACTCTTTCACATTGATGTTGGGTGACTTTATGCCACTTCTGTTTAAAAAGAATTCAAGCAGCTCTGCTTTGTTTGATGGCTTGTGACCATCCATCTTCCTCTGGACCATCCATCTTCCTCATTACAGGATATAAAATATGAGCAGTTAATATTTCCTTTGTATTCCAGTCAACTACTGTGACAGACAACATTCCTTATAATGCTATATACCAGGGGTCACCAAACCCTTCCATGGCGGGCCTAGTGTATGCAGGTTTTCACTTACAAGCCTGATGGAGTAGCTCACTAATTGGTTAGGGTCTCTCCTCACCTGGCAATCTAGGTCCTAATTATGCTCTAATTGTAGGGAAAGGCCAAAATCCAGCATATACTAGGCCCTCCATGGAAGGGTTTGAGGACCACTGCTATATACCCATTCACAGTGTGCATTTACCAACTGGCATCAAAAAGCTAGGAGGTAGGGAGTCTTCTTTAAATAATGCCCCACTTGTGGCTGATTTTGAGGCTCACTTTATTTCATAGCTACTTAGCAAACACCATGGAGGAGGATGAGGAGGAGAGCAAGTATGAGATCTTCCCCTGGGCGCTGGGCAAGAGCTGGAGGAAGCGCTTCCCACGCTTCCTTAAACAACGCGACAAGCTTTGGGCGCGCATTGAGTACCGGGCCGCCGTCAGCCGCCGTTGCTGTGAGGAGGTAGGCAGATAAAACCATGGGTGAAAATAATTGGGACGTTTTAACACTATTTATTTCAGGAATTCAATACAGCAACGTGTCATTTAGTGGTCAGATGCTTTTAAGCATTAAGCTACATTCTGCTCTAATACTTTGTTGCAAATAATTGTGATGGAATGGGTATTAAAAATAATCTTGTTTCCTTGGGGGAAATATCTAAAGCCTATTTTCCATTGACCACATCAAAGCGCACTGCACGGCTCCGCGCAGACACAGACTGGTCAAGTACAGTGTGGGTTGTTTCCACAACTGATTGGAGAAAGGTTTGAACATTGTAAGCTTTTGTGATTGACAGCCGGAGAGAGAATTCACGCAAATATACTTTGTGTGTGGATAGAGGTAAACAATTGTATGCCTAAACTATTTTACAGAGAATATAAAACAACTGGTAGAAATGTGCGTATAAAGCTGTAAAACCTATTTCTTGATATTAGAAAAATTCGATAAAAGCTATTTGTATGAGATAATGTTTCCCTACAATATGTAGTGTTTTGTTACACACAAGCACCACCTGAAATGTATGACTATTATCAAAGATGGACCTGGGATTGCTGCAATTCCTGTTGAAATGAAAAAGAAATGAGTGTATAAAAGGGAATCTTTTTTTAGAATCCTCAAGGAAATGCAACAATTAAAGTAAACAAATCGATCTCCATTTGGAACCCCACCAGTTCGCTTCAGCTCAGACAAGTAGTTAGATCTATTTCCTCCGATCTAGATGGTATGGTATGCTACCCAGTGGGAAGTTTGTAGATTGGTACACAACCTGTACAGTGATGGTGCAGATTAGCGCTAATGCGGTGCTGTAATGGAAAAAAGGGGTGTAACTTTACTAACTAGTGAGTTTCTCTAGACAACCGCATGGCTAAATCAAGCTGAGATGGAGACTGGTATCAAGTTAAGCCTTTAAAATGTAAATCTGACTTGTCTATGACCATGTTTATTTATCCTTGTCTGTTGTATTTTGTGTTTGTGTTTGTGCGTGAGCCCCTTCCAGGTGATGTCCATCGTTCCCGCCCATTTCCTCTGGCAGAGGGAGCGAGCTGAACACCACAGCGGCGCACAGCGCCTATATGTTGGCAGACAGAAGGAAGTCCACCTGCCCCGTGGCCCATCTGCCTCCCCTGCCCCTTGTGCTCTCTGCATCCAGAGCTCTGGCCTGAGCCTCTCCTCTACTGCTTCCTCATCCTCCCCCATCCAGTTATCCCCGCTCCCCTTCGCCCTCTCACTGGAGAGAACCCCACCCAAGGCGCAGGCTTTTTCATCCCGCAGGCAGGCCCAAAGAAAGACCAAGGCCGAACACTCCTGCTGCTGTGCCGAAACCCCAAGTGAGTGTAGGTGTAATATTTAAATTGCATTTTGTTTCATTCTATGTTGCGTGACAGCATATTTGCACTATGGAATTCCAACTTTGTTTGAGATGTGAAACACCAAGCAAAGACTATTTGGAATAGAGATGGGCTGATACCACTTTTTGTGGAACGAGTACAAGTACAGAGTATTTCATTTTGGGTACTTGCCGATACGAGTACTTTTAAGAACTAGCTATGCCAAATGTCACATTTATCAAGCTACAATCAGCAATTTCTTAGATGTTGATCAGCCAATTCGAATATAGAAAAGTAAATATTCCTACATATCTAGAAGAACATCATTTACATTGCAGGTAAAGAATGTGTAATATTTATTACAGATGTCAATGGTTTACAGTCTCCATCCCTAATTAGCTAAAGTGACAAAAACACATTTGTAAACGCTAACGCAATAGATGTTTGTGTTCGAATTTGCCCTAAGCATTGCAGACGTTTTTTGTAAGATGAGAATGTCTGTTTGAAGTGACTTTCTCCAAAACAGGGATAATGACCTAATCATACTGTAGCTATATTATTCTGTTAAAGTATTTGATTGTTTTATTATAAATTGGTACACAATTATAGCTGTACTATCATTGAAATCTATTGAACAAAATATAAATAGGCTACATCGTATTTCCTTTAGGTTATATTTCTTAATGTTAGTATGTCAGAACTCAGAAATACCACTATTTTGTTCACACAGAAGTTTTGCAAGTTTTACATTTGTCTTTCCTTCCTGAAGGTGGCTTTCAGAGGCTAGGTCCGGGGTGTTCCTCATGCCGTTTTGTACAGTTACAGTATGCACCGAATAGCCTAATAACATGCATCCTTCATTCGTTCCTGTACTTAAATTTGCACATTTCCTCCTTGAGGATTCTAATATTTTTTTACCTATAAGTTTACAAATTAGGCTACATGAAAATAGCAATGAGAAAAACGTTTTCGTATTTCGCCATTTGAACTCTACTGGACAACTGCTGAGGAATATATTATTTTTAATAGCTAACGCGTGGCTCCGTCTTTGGAATGATTATAAATTTTAGGCTGTGATTTCGTGTGCAACCTCATATTGCAGGGAAGCATTATTGCATTTAAATCTCTTTTCTTTTTTAAATAGCAATAAATACAGGTGTACAGCTTTATAAGCATGGTCTCCGAATGAGGAAGTAGACTGTTGTTATCATCAATATATGCATAGGGCTGGAATAGCTCTACATTTCCATTGAAACGTTTACCTGAATCAGATTTACAACTATGGCCATTTATCTGTAAAGCGTTGCACAGCATAACCCTCTTAAATGTGGAGGAAGTATCGGCTTGGAGTATCGGGCCTTTTTCACAAGTACGAGTACTTATGCCCAGTATCGGGCCCTATACCCAGTACTGGTATCTGTATCAGCCCATCCCTAATTTGGAACACTATTTTGTTGATTTCTAACTTGTATTCAAAGGTCAAATCATTTGAATGTCATTTCAGGAAACAAGTCTGATTGTGGCTCCGGACTAGACCCATCCATGGACTGGATTCATGAGGAGTAGATTAGTACTCAGGACTATAATTTCCACCCCTTAACCTGTGATGCATGGATACTTTGTGTTAAATCTTCCTTCAGACATCTTCTGTTTTCAAAACATCTGTAGAATGTGAAGTGATTGCTCTACCTCAATTAGGATGTGATTTGATGAAAACCAGTGTCTACAGTGGATAAAATCTTGAGGATTTGTGTAGCTGATGTTGTAATTTGTATGCAATACTCAAATTGCATTTGCCTCACTTGTATTAGGAACAGATGGTAGGTGTCCTTTACCAGACACTGACATCTTTCAGCTTTTCTTTTTTCCTCTTTCTCATAGATATTTTACATGCCTGAGAATTTGATTTAAAAAAAAGTACAGGTTTTAAGCTGTGTAGGATGGTAATTGGTTTAACAACATGTGCCATTGCTTAAAAAACACTTTCATTATCATTTTTAAAAGTGCACGTTTGATTTTCACCTTCACTGATCCATGTATACCTTTATAACACTTATTTTGTCCTTACAGGATCTTGCACAGTTTGGGGGGGCACTTATGTTTAATATTGGAATGGTTGACCAACAATTGATCCTTATGCATAATTTAAGGATTTGTTTGCCAGTTGGCTTACAGTATGCTTCTACATGCTTGGGAAAATTTTCAATAAAGGCTTCATTATGTCATTTGTTTTTGGTGTTTTATTAGATTTAAATATTAGAGATGAATGATCAGTCTTAGTTCAGTCCTAACACATTATCTAAAGCAGGACTAAAACACATTCAAACATGTATTTATGGATAAATCTGCAAAATATTCAATCTCTCAGCAGTGGCTTCCCAGGGTGGGCAAGTGCCACCTCTCGACTCTTCCGCAGTTTCACCAGGAAAGCTAAAAGGACAACAGTGTAACTGTAAAAACCACAAAGCCATGTACACTGATCCAGTTTAAAACAAATTCAATCCTAATCTCATGTGGAATCAAATTCCACATACAAAATGCTTTTGTACCACAGTGATTTTCTTTGAACACTTCAGGGGGAATAAAAAAACTGCTAGCCGAGCAATGTAGCCCCCTCTGTTGTGAGACTAACCTGTGTGGCCAAGTTGTTCGGGGTGAGGTCGAGCAATATAAGGAACACTCCCAAAAACTGCAGATTCTGTAAGGATAAAAATGTGTGAACATGTATTACTAAACAGGACTTTTTTTTTGGATTCCATTAGATCACAACCAACCTTGTTGTTATTATTATTATTATTGCACTTGCCTAGACAAAACGGACTCCCAAGCATCACCTTATCGAAAAGTTGAACAAGTAATCACCATTTTCCTTATCCTCCGATTGGTCGTTCTGCCCTTTCTGCTCTACTTCTTGGCTTCTCGCTGAGGGAGGAGCTTTCCTACGGCAGAACTGCCCATCTTTCTGGATTGCAGCGGCCAACAGCCAATCCCTGAGCTGCACCTCGAAGATGCGCTCACACCTCAGAGGAAGGTTGGAGCATCGGAGACCCTCCAGTAGATCGACGACCTGTGTAATACTGAATTCAAAGGTAGAGACTGTGAAAAATGTGGGATCAAAGCACAAAAATAAAGGTGTTACAGGAAATAGCCTAGTGTTTTCCATTCTAAGACCAGGGTCCTACTGCATATTGTAGTTTTCGCACTACAAAGCTGACTAATAAACAAAGCTTAGTGGTGAGTTTGTTTGAATCAAGTGTATTATGTTATGGCAAATAACCATGTACACCTGGGAAACCAGTAGAGTTTGAGAAATCCTGCTCTAGCCCTTACAGAATCTCCTGGGGAGGCTGAGCATTCTCAATCTTATTCTGCTCCTCTTACCATCGCCCCTGAATCAAGCAGACAAGGACTTGGTACTTACAAGTTGATTAAGGTGTGCAAAATCTGGTATATCAAATACATGCAATGGCTGAGAGTCTGCAGAAGAGGTTTGAGAATTACTGCCTAAGATGATTGGAAAGGTGTAAATGGACTTTATACATGGTCAGGTTTTGTTTATGGACAGATCAATGACACTCACTTGGCTAGATAGATGGCACAAACTGCTCCGTGAAGAAGATTGGGAGTCACAATGGGCAGGGCCAAATGAGGGTTGAGCATGTCTAGAGCAATCTGAAACCAAAACACCTTTATGATTCCTAAAGTTATTCCTTTTAGTTGACCTTGGGCTAAAAACCATGATAAGTAATACTACTGATTCCATAGCAATGCTTTTGTCCCTCTATTTCTGTATGTCATATCATAATAAAATTTACAATAATACAAATATACACAAACACATGTCACACATATATTGAGTTACACAGTAATCACTAAAAAGGACAGGTCTGAATTAGAAGCGAAGATGTACGCTTACAGAGTGAAATCCTTGTCTGTCGAGGAGTGCAGATGCCCCCTGCAGGTCGGCGTTGTGAAAGCAAACGTTTTCCGGCCACTCCTCACCTCGCCGGATGCTCCAGGAGGAACGCCACCGGTTGAAGTTGAGTACAGCGCGTCTGTGGTGGTCTTCTCTGATCTCCATACTAAAAACTCTGCCCTTGGAGCCCACTGGGGAGAAAAAGAATGACTAAAATATGACACTTATAGACTAGTTTATCCAGAATAATGTACATGTTGGTATGGTTGTCTCAACTGTGTCAAACTTACAACCCTTGGTGCCCTGCTGAAAATGATCATTTATAAAATGCTCAAGAACCTGAAGGGTATTTCCTTTAGAGCCAGCGGATGATATGTACAAATTTAACTTTCACAAAACTGAAACAAAAGACAAAACAAAAGAAACTATTAACAAAACCATCTGTAAGTGCTGCTGGCAGGATTTTAACTCAAGCTACAGTGGTACATGCAAGGCAGTGGCCTAGTTCACTGGTCCACCACAGGCCTACAACATTTTTTGGCTTTTACACATCTGAGTCACAGTAGTGATGGACAGCAACATTCAGAGTCGAAACTGTCGAGGTGTTTGACACTCACTGCATAGGATCAATCATGACAGGTTCCAAAAACACTTCTGGACACTTCTGATCAATACCTGTGTCGCACTTGTCAAAAGACACTGACGTATCTGGTATAAAATTCTAAATAAAAACCACTAAAGACAATACCTTCCCCCTCACAAGTTATTGCACAAGCACGACTTCATAACACAAATCCATTAAAGACCAATGTACTTGCACTACATCCAAGAACAAAAAAATCAGTCACTACAAATCCACTCATTCAAACGTAGCTATTTCCAAAAGCACAATAGCAATTTCACAGTTTAGGAAAACTTTTGAGACATTTTGCCCAAAGAGTTTTATTCCCAGTCTTATCAGAGAAGTTCACATAAGTTTGATGTTTTGGAAACACTCCAAATCAAGACGCTTGTATGACATTATGTTAAAGTTTACATTTCTACAAAGAGTTTGTCTCAAACAGTTCTATTTCATTCAATAACCCACACAGTTGACAAATTACAATCATCAACCCATTTCGAAACTATGCAGTTTGTGATGAAGGACTGGAATCGTTCAGTCCAGCCACAGAGCGTCTGTAACCATGGTGGAATTACATTGTTGATATGCACCATAATTGAAGTTTCCAGCAGGTGTCACTTTAGAGTAAAGGTTTCAAGCGTTTCAAAAGCCTTGACTCAAATGTCTCTGTTTCAGAAAGCCTAGTTTTGCCCATCACAGCAAACATGTTAATTTTTAATCATGTTAAAGTAAATGTTCCACTTTTTTATTAGGCAAGTTGATTAAAAAAAAACAATTCTTGTTTACAGCAACAACATGGGGAGAATGTTACAAAAGGGAGGAGCAAAAAACATTAACTGTCCTGTTCATGGATAGAATTCCATCTTTTACCCTGATGTGACAGATAAGAACCAGAGACCATTTGGACAGCAGTCAGATGCCCTAACCACTCGGCCAGCTTCTACATTTCTACATGACGGACATACGAACCAGCTCGGGACAGGAACAGCGACATGGCCCCCGACCCGGAGCCTGCCTCCAACACATGGTCTCCCTCTGTGACGTCCATCATCATGAGCATTATACTGGCATCCTGGAGAAACGACAGCACAATACATCAAAATATTACAAATTGTTGCAGAGTTTTTCCAACGCATGCTGAGCTGTTTGTGATTGCCAAAATCAAATACCTGATGCAAAAGAATTGAATGTGTGACTCCACAAAACAAGTCAATATATTGAACACTATAAAATGGGCTAAACATAGAACAGTGTGCCAGCCACCCTCCCCTTACCCTTAGGCAACGCTGCTACTCCTCAGTAGCAAAATGCATTTTGGCCTTTTTTGTTTTTTTTTGGCCATTTTGTGTCTCATCCAGTGCTGGAC
Organism: Umbra pygmaea; assembly: GCA_016801145.1. NCBI lineage: Eukaryota > Metazoa > Chordata > Actinopteri > Esociformes > Umbridae > Umbra > Umbra pygmaea. The sequence goes on from JACXGM010004767.1 coordinate 29,927, forward strand.
AGAAGCCCATTTCCAGTACTTACCTTAGGATAAGCAATGTTTGGCCCTCTTTTCATATACAGGACGTATTCCTCCAGAGTGGGCCGGCGTATAATAATGGGTACCCCATGGATAGTTTTTATGATGTCCCCCGCATGACATCCCGCAATGTCGCTGTGTTCAATTGTACCCCAACTGCTCTGGAGACGTTGGCCATCCTGTAGTTGAAACATCTTCCTAAACTCTACACGGTCCTTCTTCCGATACTCTGCCAAAAGCACTTCCCCAAATGTGAGTAAACGCTCCCCAGGAAGAAGGGACTTTGTCTTAGGAATGATGCATCCCTCCTCCTCCGCAAAAGCCGTCCCATCAGAGAGAAAGGTGTCCACAGGGTGGATAAGTATGTTTTTAATTACTGTGTCTTGTCCTGTGTGCGAGTCTTGCTCTGCACTTTGGGCTTCACCTCGTAAGCTGATTGTCTCATTCTCTATCATGGATGATAAAGTGCTTTGGTCTTTTTTAACCCCAACTTCATAGGGTTCCATTTCTGAGGTCTCCTCTCTCAGCTGCACCACCTCTGGAGCAAGACACTCAGGAGGCAACAGGCGGCTAATCCTCTCCAGCGGCGAAAGAGGTCGCCTTTTACCAAACTGAGGCCCCCATGTCACCATGGTTTGCATGGGGGTTTGAGTCTCCGGGGACATGTCAGGACTCTCTTTTCTTTCACTCTCAGTTTCCCCTTTCTTCCCCTTAGGACTTGTGCTGAACCTCCTTGTGTGGAACAAGCACGAGGTGATATTACCGGTGGGATTCAGCCCGCATCCCTGATGGCCTAAGCGGTTGACGCATATTCGCACCAGTCTTGACGTGAAAAGAGACCAAGCGAACTGCAAACCAGCAGCCATCGAAACGAGGTGATGTATAATTGTTTGTTGTGAATATGTACCGTTTAGACTGCGTTTTCATTTCAACAGCAGGTCGTTAATGCAATTTCGGTGGTAACAGTCACTTTTAAAAGCTTTGCACATCCTTACCTTGACAGTCTTGACATGTGCTAGTGACCTTTTGAGTTTTTCTACCAACGTTTGAATTATCCTGTCTGTCACAGAAAACAGAGTGTACATACAATCATGTGCAAAATTGACGGCGTGTGAGGGAACGGAAGAGAACGTGTACACTAGTAACCTACTGATTAAAACATGATTAGTTTACCGATCAGGTTTATCCCCGGTATTTGGCATTACGATGGTGGCCATGCTGAAAACGCATGTGTTTTACGTCAATACAAAGCGACAGCCAGTCTATGGATGCAGTACTTATAACTACCAGTAGATGGTAATGATTAATGATGTGCTGGTGAGGTACCATGGTGAGGTAACGTGCATGCACATTTATGTATTCAGGTAATAATGTTAACACTTATTATTAATACATCCATGGTTAACACTAAAAAGTGATCGTGTTTCCAACATCAAGGACAAATAGTAGTTATATTAGTCAACCTGACTTATTTACAGTATATGACAACCCTGAATGCATTAGCATGATGATATGTGCTTTTATATATACATCTTGTCCATATATCTGATTTCATTATTACGTATTAATTTTTTTCAGTCATTTTTGGTGTAAATATTTTTGTACAATGTTAATTCGGTGAAAAAGAGAGGGGAAATAACATTATAGAAAACGTGTCCATAAAAATATATTTAGTCTTACAATTTAAAAAGGCAATAAAACATCTGAAACTTGTTGAAGGTGTATGGCAGCAGCACCGAAAGTGATGCCTGTACACTGCTCTTGTTAATATCGCTGTTGTTAAGCGCAGGAATCATACAGTATCTAATTATAAAAGAAAACTGGTACTAACAAGAACAGTGTATATTTCTGATGATTCAGTAAAAGCAAAAATACGTCTGGAGCCATGTCACACTATAAAAGCGACAGTTACTTTTCCTATGAAATCATGCAGTATTTCGCATTGAGCTGGATTAGGGATAAACATAGTGTTTTTACCCAATCGATTGATTATATTTGATTATTTGGTTTTTTGGTGATTTATCTAACCACGCCCAAATTACTTTTGAGTAACCAATGAAATGTCTATTAAACGCACGCACCAACGCGCCTGCTCTGTGGATGCTAACACGTGGTCCTTGGCAAACCACGCATGCAGACCACTGTACACGCATAGCTTCGTAATGGCGGCAGATGGTGGTAGTTCTTCGTCTGGGCAACCCTGCGTTTTCTCTCCGAAATCACATCAGTACCTGGCTTTATGTGCCCAGGATGGTAGACTTCGCATATGGAACACGGACAGTAAAACCCTTCACCAAGAATACGTGCCTTCAGCCCACCTGAGTGCCACTTGTACCTGTATAAGTTGGGGACCATGCCGAACAGTGAAGGTAACTGGAGGAACAGGCCCGAACGAGCCTGCGACAAAGCAACTTTATGATATACAAATAGATGGAGACACTTGCGTTATTAAATTAACATTTGTGTTGAAATGTTTTCATTGTACGTTGTTTAGGGTTGTATTACATGAGCTGCTTATCGACAGTAGTGTGATTTAGTGTTAACATAACTAGTTACTAGCTACGTAGCCTCTTCCTCTACGGTGCTGTAGGACGCACATGTCTGTCGCACATGGTGATGATCGCCCCAGTATCCACGGGTCTTTGGATGGTGTCATGATTCAGATCAATAACTACTAAGTAATAAAATGACCACTTACAGTAAACCTTTAATAGTATACTTTATTTTCAGACACCGACACTTCACAGTAAAGTAACTTAACCGTCAGCGAGTATCCTTAATGCGCTGTAGCTAACTAGTCTAGCTAACCACTTTTTCACCAGTCATGACGCAGATTCATATGTCAAATTGTTTTAATCTGAAAGACGTTTTTATAATTGAACAAGAATATGTGATGGAATCAATTAGCAGTAGCATCGTTATTCCAGTTTGTTTGGGTAAAGTTTTACCATGGCTGGTTTTGTTAAAGCCTTGTAGCTAACGTTACCCACTGACAATGTGACTGATCAACCTACCCTACAGTAACCCTAATTAAAACCATATAATCAGGCATACGATGGTACTGAAATGTCACTCGTAATACGATCCAACAACTTATTTTGTGTGGTTTGTTAGAACCATTTCATCCAGCAGAAAAAAACGTTTTAATTCGACCAGCCATCCGTTCTCAACTAACCCTTATGATTCTGGATTAACTTTTTTTTATTAATGAAGTGTTGCTAAAGTGGCCAAGTGACTATACATTCATTTTTTTTTATTGTTAAACGAGTTTAACAGCCAGCTACCTTTTTAGATTTAATTATCCGATGTCATTAAAATGTGGTTTACTGTCTTGATTTCCTATTGTTATTTCAAGGTAAACACTTGCAATATGATAAGAGACTAGACCAAGTAACATTGGTGTAAATTTAGTCTTAGCCCATTTGTAGTACAGTGGAATATAAGTTAAATATGATGCAGATATTAAAATGCTTAACCCTTGTCAGATGTCATAGTCTACTCAATGTTGCATAGTTAGCCACCAAGTTAACATTGACTCTACTAACAACCCATACCAAATAAGCCCATGTTGTCCTTTTGTTAATAAAATATTATTTAAATTAGATTTCACTGATATACTGTAACTGTCTTACAGGAGGGGCCTCAGAGGAAAAAGAGGAAATCAGAGGCGATTCCAGTGGAGGAGCGGGCAGACTTTTTGGCACTGGGCACGGCGGCGGGCAGCGTCCTAATTTACAGCACGTTGAAGGGAGCACTGCATTGCACACTGGTGATGACTGAGGCTTAGTATGGTTGATGCACAGCTAGCTTAGATAGCTTAGAGTGCACATGCAGAAACTAAATCCTGTTGAGATAAGGAATGTTGCTTGCTTATTCAACAAAATGGTTGACTAGTCACTAGTGGTTGAAAGTGGTACTATTATTTCTGGTTTTTGGGAATTGGATATAATGAAAGTAGGAATAAATATCCCTATTACCACTCAAAAAGTGACGTGTTTAGGTTGTTTTCAATTAGTCTGTTAAGTTCTTACTTTCAATGTTTCAAATATCTTAGTTGACCTGCTTTCTCACACAGGACGGAGGTCACAATGGCGGGGTAAACTGTGTGCAGTGGCACCCTGAAAATGGACTCTTGTACAGCGGCTCTGATGACACGTATATTGTTGAGTATGACCTGCAGATGGCCAAGCGCTGGTGGGTAATTCTTGGCAAACTGTTCAAAATCCTGCATTTTGTGTTAAATGTCAATTTAATGTAATTCCTTTGAGCAAGATGACAAATCAGGTTTGGGACTAGAAACTTAATGTACAGTTTGTTAGGGCAGGGAATTGCAATATATAATATTGCAGTATGTACAATTCTCCCGATTTTAAATATATGGCAAATCCATATTGTGAATTTCCGCCATAATTAAACATGCCAAACAGTTCAACGGAATACAACAAACTGTCAAACATTTTAATACTATAACATAGAAAATGGCAATCATTTGCTTAACTTTTGCTTAAAGTGTTACTAATGGAATTTAAATGTAAAATGTTTAATTATATTGAAAAGGTGATATACATATGCATACTACTAAAATACAGTATACTACAAAATATATAGACTACATATGATGTATCATTTTCTGGCTGTCTTTGCTTACAAAAAATTATACTAACAAAATATTGGTTTTGGGGTTTGTTAATCAATACTAATATTGGCAAAGAGTGTTGCAGTAAATTGCAGTATTAATTTAAAAAAATATATATATATTTCTCCCATCTAGGGTTGGGCATCGTTTTGATTTTAACAATTCTGGATCAAATTCTTTCAATTCCGGTTCTTCTTGATTCCGATTCTTTGATAACTGGATTTGAAACGGGTCACATTGCCATTTCAGGCAGTATGCGCGAACGTTCAGCACAGATTGTGTCTCCGCCAGTTGAGAACACCCATTCAATAGGTGTAGAGGAGGCCTGGACACACAAGTGGTGCAGCTTTTTCATCACATAACTGTAACGTTTGTGGCACTCTTCCACATTCTCCGCTGTTATTTTTACATTGACTGCTAACGTGAATGGAGTTTCAAGCTGCAGTTGAATGCTAGCAGCAGTAGGTTTGCTAATGTTACTTGTGTTACCAATTTGGTAACGTTAAATCTATCTACGAGAGAAAAATCTGAGTAACGTTGTTATACACCCCAATTTTAGTTATTCTGCAAATGTTTAACTATATTTGTAGTGCATCCTCCAATGCAAGAAATACATGCATCACAGATGTTGCACTGTGCCGAATTGGGATTGGTTTTAAGTGAAATGAAGGCACAATGTGTGCTTTGTGTCAGGGCGGATAACACAACAGCCTGGCTGCCCTGGCAGTACGGTGGCTGGCTGGCGGCTACGGAAAGCAAAACTTTTTTTGGAATCGATCGTCGGTTTCAAAACCAAATTTTTAAAACAATTCTAAGTTTGAACCGGTTCTTTATGTCCAACCCTACTCTCATCCCTACCAGTTGTTAAATGTTCTTTGCTTTCTCTATATGATATTAAATAAATTCAATCTTAAATGTTTACATCTAAATTGGGAACACAATCAAACTAATTAATCAGAAGTTTGCATAAATGCATATCAATTGTGTATAACCCAGTGCACATTGAACCTTCAATCCTCTTGTTTGCTGGCTTAGTGGGACATTCTGAATGATTGTTTTTGACAGAAGACTTAATGATTCTTTGTTTTGTCCATCAGTAAGTGGAAGGCCGACCGTTCCTCAGTAACCAGCATGTGTGTGAGTCCAGATGGCAAGATGCTTCTTTCAGCGGGACAGACGATTAAGATGTGGGACCTTGAAACCAAGGAGGTGTATCGGGTATGTATGCCTGTTGCGATTATTATGTAATCACAATCGTTAAGACTGCAATCATTTTAGATAATTTACTATTATTTGGTTTCTTTAAATTTCATGTGTAAATAAGTTTAGAATTGTTGTGCAATGCACTCTGACCAAACAAATCATGTAAATTTCACGGCATTATTTTGACACATTTTCGAAAATATTGCCTATTTATTACATAAAGACTTGATCAACTAATGAAAAACTAAAACCAATGCAAAGCTGTTTTAACAGTATTAAATAATTACACCATTCACTTTCAAATGTTTTGATGGAAGAACACATTACCATTGTTCTTTACCCATGTCATGTTGAATTTATAAAGTGATTCAAGCAGTTTTGTAGCCCTGACAATCACCTTCTTTTTCCATTGTTTGGCAAGCCTATATTAACATTTCAGCTTAAATTATTTTAAGTGTATGTGCAGCACAACAACATGTTAATTGGAAACTCTCTTACGCAAACAATTTTTAGTTGTTAATATTGCAACTACATTGCCATCAGTTTTTAAACCACAGATTTAGGGATGAACACAATGGCTCTAATAGGTGCACAATAACAAAAGATGTACTTTGCATTAAAAAAAGCAAACATCACTGTACTTATGAGGTATATATTTATATTTGTGGACTTACATTATCCCAAATGTTTCCAACTTTCAAACACAGAAGTTTATAATTTTAACGAAGACAAGGGATGTTTCATTTTGTCGCTCGTCAATGGCGTCATATAACCTTTGACTCCTCTAGTCGCTCTTAAGTTCCAGGGAACTGCCAAACATAACGTGAATACAGTTATAATATATTTAACAATACCTTTGTCAGTGAACGTTTTTTCTGCCGGAGACACTAGATTGGCAGGTTGTCATTGAGGACGACGACAACAATCCATGGTCCAATGCTACTTCTCGACATCATCAAAATACATGTTTTGCTATTGTTTTGATTGAGACCCCTAGTGGCCAGAAACTACAATGTGCATTTAAGAACAAAATTAAGAAAATAAACTTAACTTGGAAAAGAATTAGGGCTGCACGATTATGCGTATCGCGATTAGCTATTCACTCCAAAGTCCGTTCGCATGGCAACAGTATAATGCCCGCAACACAAACTTGGATAATTCATTTCAACCTAATAGCGCTAGTTTTAATTCATTGCAATAAACATTGTGAATTCATTGTAAACCTAGTGAATTGTAACCAAATGCAATTGTATTGTGTG